>WSXT02246889.1:0-15289 GCA_011762715.2 Neuroterus valhalla | reverse complement strand
ATTTTTCTGAATTTGATCCTAGTTGACGGTGTGTCAACCATTATGGACTCCATTATATCTAAGTCTAAGGGTAATCGTATACGATGGCTGACTCGTGTTCCTTTGATTCCACTCCGGTTTGAGATCCGACCATCTACTCTGATGTGCTGAAATGAAATTAATTTTTAAGAAGAGGACTCAGAAAAGGGTTTCGAGATGTGATAAGTCACTTTACCATTAATAGTCGCTCAAACGTATATTCAAGAAATATGACCAAGAGAAGGAGTTTGAAATGCTTTGACAGATGATCACAGAAGAAAGGTTGATTGAATCTTCCCTTTTTCTAGGTCTCCTCCTCAAAAAGATGCGTATTAAGAAATGGATCAAAAAGATTGATGGGTCGCATCATCTCGAAATCCTTTCACAGGTCCGCTTTCAGAAAAATATGTTTTGACAGTGTGAATAAAAATATTTATTTTATGTGTCACGTGAAAGCACGTGACTTTGGAATTTATATTCAGCTTGTAAGAAGCGTTTAGTTGAACTCACGGCTTTATGGTATAATAATAATGATAATCATGCACTAATAATGATGATTGTTCAATTCCTTACCATATTATTTCAATTTAGATTCAGATTATTGTTTTTTATGCGACTACTCACACTACAGTGTTAATGCACTGAGTGATACGAAAATATACGAAAATAAGTTTCATTATAATAATTAGAACAACTGGAGTTCCAGTGGATACCTGCTTCTGTATTTCATTTGCGTTCCTCAGAGCATTCTCCTCAAAAATATATGTTTTTTGGAACTTGAAAAAGATCATCTGTCGATACACTAGCTTCAAATGGCATTTTTTTCCTATTTCGTGCAGGTTGCCGCAATAATTGATGTGGCATAAAGAATGTTTATCATATTATATTCTCAAATTTGATATAGTTTCAGAAGAATCACCCATTCATTCCTGAACGAAGGAGACAATATTGCGATACAACTTACAAAAATGAAATACTTACAATAGAGGTTATCTGATGTGGGACAGGGAATTTCAGAAAATAATTATAGTTTTTATTCTAGGGCTGGGGGGTTTCAGTGAAGAAGTATAATCGAATTCCACTCGAAACAGGGAATTCCCCACATGAAACGCCAACTTTTTCAACTAATGTTTTAATCCAATCAAAATTTGTCACAATTTCAAAGTCTCTACTCCTTGAGTTCAAATAAAGAAAGTACATCAAGCAGTCTTTAGAGTAGAAGTAATATTTCGGAGAAGAAATATTTCTTGATTATCATAGAAAACTTGTTTACATTATTCATGGCGAATTTATCCTCATTAGTTAAAAAATCAACTAGATAAATGAATTTAGATGAAATATATTTAATCCGAGAATTAAACTTTTTCTTTGAGAAAATATATGTGTTCGAATGGATACATCGATTGTTTCATTGAAACTTGTCACATCTTCTTGAAAAATCGTTTTTTGGGTAAAAAATGATCGTTTTCTTTGGAAGTTGACATTCTTCTTCAAAAATCGTTCCTTAGGGTTGAAAAATTCAAAATATAAATTCAAACATTTTTTATTATAGTCCTGCAATCATCAAGTTGAAAATTTTTATATTGGGTTCAAAAATAATTTTTTAGGCCAAAAATGTCACTATTCTGTTATTGTTTTAAAATTTCATTTTTATAGTTCAAATCTCAACCACTTTGTTGGAACATTGTATTCTTCGCATGAAAATTACTTTTTTGTCGAGAATTGAAATTTCCTCGTTCAATGTTCATCATTCTAGTACAAAATTCGACCTTCTGGTTTAAAATTCAACTACTTTACTGTAACATCTATCATTTCATTTGATTTTTCATTATTTTGTGTAAAAATGAAATCGTTTATTCGAAAGTTAGTTTTTTCCCTTTGTTGGAAAATGGTTTTTTCATAATTAATTTTTTTGAACTAAAAATTCTAATTATTCGAATTGGAAATCCCATAGTTTTATTTAAAAATTTATTTTTTGAGTTAAACATCCATTTTCTCAATCTAACATTTGAGTATTCAAATTTTTGTTGGCAATTTATCATTTGTTTATATAATTTATATTTATTTGTCAATCAATCCTCAAAAATTATCCTCTCTATTTGGGAATCATCCTTCTTGTTTGAATATTCACCTTCATGGTTGAAAATTGAAGTACTCCACTGAAAACTTATCTTCTCAATTAAAATTCATCTTCTTGGTTGAAAAATGAATGAGAAAAAAAGGTTGGGGTTTCGCGACAAATATAAATATGTTGCTTCTAGTTAACTGGGGAAATTTAAAAACTTGACCGTGAAGAACCCGGAAATGACCGGAAATTTGATATCGTCTGCTAAATCGCCACCCTGCGTATAAAAGCTTCAAGTCTGCATATAAAATTGATGAAATATCAACACTGCTTTGCTTTGCACTGTCTCTCCTTTCTCTTTCTAATTGCACCCGTTACTGCCTACTCTATGCTTTACAGTTCACACCCATCTCAGCTGAAGCACAGTAGCTTGTAGGAGACTGTACCCCCGGGACTCGACTCGGACAGAACAATAGGACCCCTAACAAGCAGGTCGAGGGGCTGCCCGAAAAAGTTTTGTAACCGGTTCAAGTAAGTTTAATGCATGTGTGAGCTTCAAATAAGCTATCTCCAAAGCCTTTTCGCCATGTCAATTCCACATCTTCCACAGCTTTTTTGTACTGAAATGTCCTTTCTTTCTAAATTTACAAGCAGTATGCTCTGAAACATACAAGGTTTCAGTAAGGAACTTAACTCGTTATTCATATTTTTAAACGAAGTAGATAACAGTTGAAAGTGAAAATTTTCCGTTGGAAAATGAGCATTGAAGGAAATTTTCATTTGCCTTCAATTGCGGAACCATGAGGGTGCAAACTAAAATCTTCGAAGATAAACTCAGTACACACATCGTACACACACATGAAAAAAGAAATTTTCAAACTTCAAACTTTGGGAGGTAGGTACGAAATTTTTATATTCCCCCAATGCGGCTCGGAGATGAAGAGGAACCCGGGGAAATCCGTGATGATTCAAAGAAAGTCGGAGAAACGTCGCAAATCAGAGGATCAGTTCAAGAAGTTCAAGTGCAACAATCCAACAATCGCATTGAAAAGTATCCATCTATGGTTGCATTGAAGGTTTCTCAGATTTGGATCAGTGAAATCCTGGGTCTAGGGTATTCCAGTCGCCCAGATACTCCATCCATCATCCATCCATCAGCCGTTGAAAGGCCGCTGGCGTACCAGTGGGGTCAAACGGCATGCACCGGTATTGATAGAGTCCCTTACCTGGAATAGTAATTCCTTGTCCCCATTAGACCAGGTATGATTTTGAAATCGATTGAGTGATTCCAGCAGGGATGGCTGGCAAACGTGCCTCGCCGATGACACCCATTAGCAATCATGTCATCATGTCAGCGGCCGCCTTCGAATAATCAACCTCATGACCATCGGACCCAAGTATTTGAAATCCTACTGCTCCCATATCAGTTCCAGACAAACCTGTATCTATCATCGAATGGATGGCAGTACCCTTCCCAATAAATATCGATATAGGGTGTCGATGTGGTACGAATCCCTCATGAACAGTCATTTTTGATGTCCCCTCATCATGTCTCATAAGAATCGCTGTAGCCTCAACCAGACTCGACCCCCTCGTTAGCGCATCTAGTCGAATCGGGGTCAAAAGCTACGTCTAAGCAAGTTGATCACGGTGTTATTTCATCGATAGCAGAAACAAGGGTCTGCCCTGAAATGAGAGAGTGTTCGCAACCCTGAGATGGCCGCCTCTCAAGGAGGAAACAAAAGGCCCTTTTTCCCTGACAAAAGGCACAAGTATGATTGGTTTGGTCATTTTTGCCAAAATTGTGGCAAAACTTGGCTCATTGGCCCTTCATAGTCATTGGCACCACAAATAAAGCATGGTGACTCTGACTTGGATTGGACCTTCTTTCTCAGGCCCAGCGGTTCTCGATCTGGTCAGGTAGCGTTTAGTAACTATGTTCACGTTTTAATATAACGTTTTTCATTTTGTTATCATGAAACACACGTTCCATGATCATCGACACACACGAATGTTTAATACTAAATCCGAAACGTCGGATCGACCTTTAGAGGTCATGCATAAGGTTGCGATAGACCCGGTCCATTTGTCCCTTCATGATTACAGGGCGTTGAAGTACAAGGGAGAAGCCCGGTAAACAGAGCAGAAAAAGTTTAAAAAGGCACCAAAAGTTCACAAATAATTTGTGAGGGTCGCCGTTTATAATTTATGGGGTTGAACCAAATAGCTCCCTCCACCGGCAACCACATAGTACGAATTTATTGGGTGAGTTCTGGTATTCGGAACCTCCCCGACTGGCCAATACTCGCTAATGCGAGTCCTTGAGGCCATACCGACTGGTGCACTGCAGTATGTGTCCCGAGAATGGTTCCGATGGTGAAAAAAAGTTTTTGGTAGTGAGCCAACTGGCTCGTGTTTTCACAAGACTATTTCACGATCTTACCGATCGGCGATATGTGAGGAGCCGAAGCCATAAGTGGTTGCTTGTAACAAAATACGGATGAGGTAAGCGTAACGATCGCATGAATGCCTGTAACGTCTGGAGGCTCGGGAAAGGCATCCCGCTCCGAAAGGTTGGTTTTTTCCCTTCCCTCTATGCCTACTGTGGTAGATCGGAATAAATTCCGGGCAATTTTGATCCATGTTTTTGTCAGTGTTATTTTTCCATTTTTCAATCAAAAAATATAATTTCTTGATAACTAGGAATTAAAGAATATTTTTTAGTTTCTGCAGTCATAATTAAATGATATCTAGATTATTATCCAAATTTTCCCTTTCATTCTGAACACGCTTGGTGGATAAACCATGGTCTTACGACCTCGAAGTACGGTATGATACCGAAATAATATAGATTAAACGATTGGAAAGTGTTTACGTTCAAATTTACTCATAACGCCGAATGAACTGCCAATAAAATTTTGGAATCCAAAATGAAAATTTCAAATAATATTTGAAATATTATCAAAATAATATTGTCATCAAAATTTCTCGTTTCGGTTTGTAGATCTATGCGATTCCTATTATATTTTCTAATAAAAAGTAATTATTATTGGATTATAATAATATAATATAATTTATATTTATAGATGTACTTATTTTTTTATTTATATTTCTTTCCTTCCCTGATATTTTCACTTTGTTAGAAGTAAAATCGAAATAATAATCATGTGTCTATGCATGTTTCGATAGGCTCGGGAATTCCTTTTATGTTCTGTGATTCTACTTCTTATACTCCTGCCTGTTTTACCTATGTGAACTTTATTACATTGTTTGCATTTAATTGAATATACCACATTCGATAAATTCGCTCTTGAATCAGAGTAATTCATATATACTTTTGGAGTTCCGATTTACTTTTAAAGCGCGTAGGATATGAGCCACCAGCCTCAAATCTAAATAGTAAGCCCGTGAATGAGCCATTTCCGGAACCGAAGCAGTCCAGCCAACGGCCGCAAGACATGAGTTCTAAGGGTCGCGAGAGAGCCCTGTATATCTTGGCCCCTCTCCTGCAAAACCGTCGAAGGTCAATTATCGATTGATACTAGTGAACAGTTTTATCAACAACACAGGTGACTGATTTAACATGATTCACCTGGTTTTTATAAGGCGGAAATAAAATATCCGCTCAAACTTTACAAGTGATATGCAAAGGATTACTGACTATTTGTGCCTATAAACTGGTCAATGTTGAGCAAGATATCTGTGACTAACATGCTAACCGTCTCGCTTCTATTCTAGTCGTTTAGGGTAGTTCCATGGACGAAGAATCTCCATGAGCTCGAGGCCCTTGATATCACTACAAGATAGATAATGCATATGAAGAAAAGCTTGCATTATAACTCGTCCATTCCTCGTTTATACACCGCACGCCACACAGTGGTTCAAGATCCGAAATTCCCGGCCAAAATTCAAAAAGGTAATGTTTATGACTTTTTGAGTGTCTATATCACGTTTTTTGGGTCGCTGATTTCGAAAATGATAATAAGAATTCAAAATTCAAAATGACGGACATTTTTACAAAATTTTCTATTGTTTTCACGAAAATGAGTCCAAAGGGGTTTCTTGGGACGCTGATTCCAAAAATGATATTAAAAATTCAAAATTCAAAATGGCGGACCCAAAATGGCGGACATTCTTCCAAAATTTTCGATTTCTTCCCAGGAAAATGAGTACAAAGGGATTTTTTGGGTCGCTGATTTAAAAATGATTTTAAAAATTCAAAATTGAAAATGGCGGAAATTCAAAATATTATACACTCTGATCTTTATTTATTACCTGTTCACAGCTGAAAAGGTAAAGCAAAGTTGAACATTTCAGAAAAAACCACAACTTTCTAGCACTTATCTAAGAGAAAATGTTCATAAACAGTAATAAATTGTTTACATATGAATGTTTGTTAAAGCGCATTAATTCTTACCTCACTAAGTGAAAAGTTGACAAAAAGCTTGAGAGTCCAGAAAGAACCGCAACTTTTTAGCACTAATATAAGATAAGATTGCCATTCACAATAATTATTTGTTCAAACAATTATTTTTGTAAACTTCATTTGATAATTACTTCGCTATAACTGAATCGCTGAAAATAAGCTGCGGAATTTTAGAAAAAAAATTGACTTTCTAATCCTCTTCTAGTACAAAGTTGCAACAAACAATGATAAATTGTTTAAACAATTTTATTAATCATCTTATTATCAGTATAAAGCAGTATTTTATGTATTTGAAACAATCTGCGTTGAAAAAACCGCAAAAAAATCATAATTAGCGACAAAAACTCAAGAAAACCGAATTTTTCACTTATTGGGGTTATTTGGGACCCTATAAAAGAGACGCATGGGGGTGATATTTGGAAAGTAATATTTTCTTCGCATCCGGAGACTAATTGTGAAGAGAAATGGTGAATTTCGAACTCGATTCACCTGACTTCGAGGATTCTGAATAAAATTTACAAAAACGTCTTTTTTTCATGGGATATACGCATTCATTTCTACGGAGGTACCCCGGAGCAACTTTATTTAAAGAAATTAGGAAGTTGAATAATTTTTGCGATCAAAACGGAAAACACCGGCGCGCAGAATCGCATCAAACAAAAGAATTTATCAAGTGAATTCCTGAATTTCATGAAAAAACAAAAAATTTTGGAGGGGCACGTTTTACTCTCAATACTATAAATATACTTGTTCAAAATGAAAATTCGGAATCAAGCAATGATTATACGTACCCTCAGAAATATCCTCCATGTCACCTCGTCTATTTCTGGCACGAACTCAAAGGACAACAACGTTTTTCGCCGAACGCTTGAAACTTGAGAAAAACACTGAAGCGCGTGAATTCGGCGAAGAGTTGAGTTCAACTGTCCGCCGCAAGGACAGTTTTGAATATAGTGACTTATGCTTCCACAAAAAAATACTCCGATGTCCTCTACACAAGTATAAATGAACATTAACCTCATTCTGTAACTTCGAATTTTGAGGTTTTTGCCAGCTTTTTCGGATCTTGAACCAATGTGCGCCGTAGAGGCAGACGTGGACTCCTCAATCTACAATACCTCTACGACCGGAAAAAGATGTTCCTTCACAATGCCGCTTAACAGGCAGCTGAAATCCTTGGCCTTTTCAAACTGAGGACCAAACAAAATCCTTAAACAACATGCACGCAAACTTTTACAAAATTGTAAAAGATCAAACGTTGCCATATGAGTCAACATTTGCTTTCCTCAAATCATCTGGACTTAATTCAGGAACGCAGGCTTTCACTTTCGCCTGTCAGGCGATTCCTACCATAGCATACCGTAGAAGCATATCACGTCCAAAGGTTTCCATCGATAAGTGAGGTATCTTGATGGAGTATTGCACTATCCTCACCTCCGATGTTAAAATTCAGGTCGAGGGTCAGAACTGCCTGCTCCACGGCTGTGAAGAAGAACACCCCTTTCCAAATATTTCGTGAATCCTGACAAATTCTAGGAGAGAATCTAATTCGTTCGCAACAATGTTGACCATGCTCAGAATAACTTTGTTGTAAAGGCATTGGAGATTAAGAAATCTGCAACCGCCTTTACGGTGTGCGATTTATAAGCAGCAAACAAACGAGTTGATATGAAAGCTTTTCCTAATATGCATTATTTTTCGCTTGGTGACGCCGAGGACCTTGAGCCCGTTTTCCACCTTTGCACAATTTTCACACAATTCAGCCAGAAGCTATGGAAGCCTATCACATCTTATCCTCCCTATTAGCTCCTGACTTCCTTTCTCTCCTTTCTCGCGAAAATATCATACTCCCTATAGTGGCATAAACTACTTCTCATTATACTTTAAACCTCTCATCCCCTCCTCTTCTTCTCTTCTTATGCTGTTTCTTTCAACAATCTCATACACCTTCCCTTTTCCTGTCTTCTCCTCACATCGTCTCAATGCAGACCATTTTTTCTGAAACACCATTCTCTCTCATCTTCCATCTACCCATCTCATCTCCTGTTCTTATTCTCCACCAACTCTCCCAAACTAGCCTATGCTCCCCTCTTCGAAGAATTATACTCCTCATAATTTTACACCTGGCTACCTGTCAAAGTCCCCATTTTCGTTCTCTCCGTATCTTTCCTAACAATATAACTACTTCTGTTCAACCATGCTGTCCATTCGATGTTTCTCTCCTGATTTACTTCCTCTCTTTCCTTTCATCCTTACATTTCTACATCATACACTCTGGCACACTCATCACAAGTAAGTCGAATTGCTTCATCCTCTTTTTAAAGTCATGAATCACGTGCTGAAATGGTATATCACGTAACGAGGGTCGAGAGGAAAAATGAAATCGCGAAATCGCTGCCTCGACACGCGTAGAGTCGAATTTTTCATTCTTACGATGATTGGAAATTCTCCTTGAGATGCCTGTAAATTGGTTTGAGAATCGAGTTTTCTACCAGGGGGAAGAAAGTGACAGATCAATGTAGACAGAACACCACAGTTTTCATTGATCTGTCACTTTTTTCCTCAGGGTTGAAAACCCGATTTTGGACCTTCCCCTTCCATACCTCTGTGTACTACCTTCTTCAGCCTGCCCTAACTGCTGGTCTAGCAAAAATCCGTGCTTCGTTCTGAACTCCGTCCTAGCCTGACTTTCTCATTTGAATCTCTATCTCCTCGTCATTCACCTCCACCCCCCCCCCCTTTCATCCCTTGTTCCTCTACTTCCCTTATTTCTTTTTGTGGGTAAAAAGGCACTGAAATGACTCTTTGAAAAACTCCCTCATAATCACATACGTGCATTCTCTGCGTTCGTCCCCTGTTATCATCCCATTCGCAATCACCCGACCTCTGTCCAACATCAAAGTCTTTAAAATCTCGCCCTCCTTATAAATGACCGCGTCCTTCGAACTCCATTCAAAACTTTCTCCATCCCTGTAGAGACCACCTTCCCTTTCCATCCTTGCATTGAAACCCTCGCCCCCCCCCCGGTAAGAGTATTGCCGCCCCTCTCTCACTTCAACATCTTCTACCCTTCCTTCAATACTTCCGATCACATCCTTATTTGACACGGTCAGGACTTGCACATCATCGCTCCTATCTTTACAGCCCTCATCCCCCCTCCCCTTTCCTCTTCCCCTCAACAAGAACCTCTTCCTCACATCTCTTCATTCCGAAATGTAATATAGCAATATTTATTACAGCGTTTTCCCGAAAATTTGTCTTCTCTTTTTTAGATGAGAAGTTTTTATGGAATATGTAGGTAGGGAGTTTTTGGAAACCACTGTGATGTGTGAGAATAGTGTAAAACAGTCTCAGTGATAACAAAAAGATAAATAGTTTGATAAACTTGATGCTTTGACAAATACGCCCTACGAATATTGATGATATTGAAGAGGTTAAAAATTTCACTTGTCAGCAGCAAGAGACTTATCAACTCATCGTGATCCATAATGACAAGTACGAACGGCTGTTTGAGAGTTTAAAGTGATTGTAGATTTTAGGGCAGGATTTAAGTTGGAGGGTTCCTAAGCGGAAGCTTGAAATAGTGCAGAGGGCAACCGGGTTGTCGGGCCTTCTTCTTGCCGAAGATAGTAATATACGCGACTTTGATATGATCACTTTTTGTACTGTACGTGTACATTAGGCTGAAGCGAAAAACCACCACTGGGCGTCCCGAAAACGTCTAGATGCGGGGAAGCGTCCCAGTCCAATCCAAAACTCAGCGCACTTTGAATTTCTAGATCAGATAATATATTTAGTCTGTTCTTTGAGGGTGAAATCTTGAATTTTCACTAAAGAGCACTAAAATATCAGGTTTTGCATGCCAATCCTCATGGAGGGGGAAATGGCTTAAAATTGCGTATTTCTGAGTAAAACGCCTAAATACTTGTGCAGCTCCTAGCTCACTGAGTTCTACTACTTCGAGTGACCCAGAGCCCACCACGTCGAGATGGCTGCACATCGGGCTCCACCCTAGCCGTACCCGATCAACCAATGTAACAGAGATGTTACGCAGGGACGATAACTCGGCACGGCCATGCATAAAGTGGTTGCTGGGTCGTGCCTGAGGCCAGGCGGAACCGACCGAGGGGTCCCGAGTTCTCTTGCGTTGGACTGTCGCTCGCCGCCTCAGTCTTAGTCTGCTCGTTCTAGTGTCCAGTGTTTCGCCCGCTCCTTGGATTACGTCGACTGACCACCGCCTTTCGCTTCACCCAGCCTAGCTTATCGCCGGCTTCCTGGGGATACCTATCCGGACGACTGGTCGCCGCAGGACCTAGCTCCGTGGAACCCTGCACCCTAGGAACCACACGCGCACACCACGGGCAGGCCTCGTCTCAACCACTGTAACTCCTCATAAACGACTGATGGATTTCACTAGAAGCTTTTCATTGTGTTTACCCTTATTTTCTCAGCATCCGGTTTCTTCTCTCCTCCCTCTTTATTACCTCCGTAATACCAACCATATGTAGAACGTGCTTATTTAGGTCTCAGAGTCATTAATTACACACACAAAGTCTTTCTCAAAGTGAAATAGGCTGACAGTCTTTCGGCAAAGAAGTGTGGCGCGCATATGTCTTTCCCGAGCCTCGGGACCGATGCCTTGTCTGACACCTCTATTACCAGTCTAACAATTCTTTTCACCTACAGTTGTCTGTTGCCTATGTTTTGCTTCCAGGATTTTGGTGAGTGCGTCTTGGCGAACGGTAAGCCTGGAGTCGGCAACCATTCCAAGAAGTATATTTTCTGTCATGGCAGGGAAGCCGTATGTCTTAATGTAAGTGTTTACTACATTTCCGTACTTCAGAGGAAGGAACCTTGACAATTTGATAGCTTGGAAGAGGTGCCGACTCACATCAGCGATAGGCTTATCCCATCTGATGTGGAACCACTGAGGTACGTATATTGTAAGTAAGTATTCAACTATTACTTGCAGTTCAATTATGGGTCTTTGTGTTGATATGTTTAACATCAGAATTCATTTTGCAGTTGTTAGCCAGCGAGCCATGTTGATGGGGCATATCTTCCGGGAGGCCAGCTCAGGAGAGCACGCTCCGAACCGTATGGCATTTGATATCTCATAAAGATACCATCGATCTGAGCTGAGGTCAGTGGGATCAATCTCAGGTAAGTCACACTCAACTTGTGTAGGCTTTACAACATCGAGAGTCTCACGAGTTGGAAGTTGTCCCCCTATTGGCCCTGAGTATTTGTTCAGACCAGAGGTAGGATCGTCAATAAATACGAAAAGACTTCTAAACGGTGGCTCATTGAAATGTAATAGACAGACAACTCATTGCAAGGGACGATCAAGTCGTTGCTCTAGTAGACGAATAATTCCTCCCTTCCTGCCCTTGATTGTATTTGTACCGTCACAGCCCATGCACTACTGCATCGTAGCCTCCATTCAGTTCTATTGTTACGTAATTATAAATAGAATCACACTCATCCCGGGCATGGCTTGATGGTGTGACGACATGGGCTACATATTTAGAACCTGGGTCAGCCACCAAAGATATATGTTGCTTGTTAGTAAATCCGGAGGCTATTAATGTTAGGTCTTTCCGACTATCAAAGCATAAGCCATGAATAGAATACTCATGGCGTGATTCCTCCTTCAATTTAGAGCATGAATTAATTTTCAAGTGCGATGATTTCCTCTCCACAAGTCTGCGCGAGATGTCGTGAAACTTGTCATTATCGGTAGAAGCATCAACCTATACCCTTAATTTCAGGATGCAGTAGGAATGCTTTCCCCACCCTCTCCCCATTCAAGTCTGCCTCTTTTTGCTTTACGATTTTCAGATTTTCAGGTTTTCAGAGACATCTACACTGGCGATTCTCATGAGTCTTTTACCTCTTTGGTCAAGATAGAAGGCATTCTCTACGGCTGGGACCTTGTTTTCCTTGGGACAGGAGCAGCTAGACAAGTCAACGCACCTACAAGCGATACTCTTTGAAGGCGGCGATTTTCTCATCCTTATTACTTTAAGAAGTGGTTTTACTCTCCAATGAATTCTTCAACGTAGTGTATTTTTATGAAGATTTGTGAGACATTCCGTAATGCGCTGATCTGATACCGTTGGGACAGAAGCAGATTCCCAAATAACTATTAGTTTAGAACGGACTCCGTCGGCAATGTCTCCGAACGAGGGCTCCTCGTCTTTTGCTGAAAGACAGACCTTTTGCCTTCGAACCTCCTGACAACATCGCAGAACGTCAGCCCTCCTCGGCAAGACGTTCGGACCAAAATGTTATGGAAAGACCAAATATCTCTCTTCGCGGATTTCGACATGCTATTGCATTCAAGCCAAAGAGTGGAGTACAGGCAGAACCAGAATCTCAACCACCAGAAAAACCAACGACGAGACAATGAGAAGAAGAAACTATAACGACAACGTCAACTTGCACCTGCGAGTGAATGAACATTAGGCGTGAGCCGACAGTACGAGCTATTGACAGGTTTTGACAAGTCTCGACAACGCTCGACCAGTGAGAGGGAGAGGGGGAAGAAGGAGACTAGGGGGAGTCCAGCTTCAGTGTAGAGGTGGCACAGACGCTCGTGTGCACGTCGACAGACATGACCTGGGGGCCGCACAATCATTTAGGCGTTTTACTTGAAAATACGCAATTTCGAGCCATTTCCATTTCCAGCTCCATGAGGATTGGCATGGGGTGACTTTGGCGACTCAGTACGGACCTCTAAGTAACCTCTGATGACTTTTTATCGTAACGTCAACCTTAGAAGGCATCGGTATCGATTTTAAGCCTATTTTTGCAAAACCTTGAATTCTAGTATTTTTTAGGTAAATTTCGAGATTTCACCCTCAAATAATAGACTGAAGATATTATCCGATTTAAAAATTTTAAAGTGCGCTGAGTTTCGGATTAAACTGGGACATTTTACTGCACCCATGCATTTCCTGGACGCTCAATGTTGGTTTTTCGCCCCAGCCTAATGTACATGTACTGTATATGCTGCCCTCGTGCATAAGGAACGCATAAGATGGTTGGTCGGTTTGCTGAGATACAAGCATCATTCCTGATGGCAAAGTTTACATGAAGTTTTCTCATGAACTTAGGATCCACCATTCGATACTTGACAAGTTAAAAGCTGCTGATTTTTGATCAGCGGATTTTTGACAAATCACGTGCGTTATCTGATGCAAGGAGGGTAACCCCCCGTTCTGTAAGAAATCTGACCAAAGCTTAAGCGGTCAAGTTTTTCTGAAAGGAAATTCACAAAACTTGTCGCTCATTACTTGAAGACACTAGGAGCATCGTAAGTTATAAGAAAGAACATCCTTATACAGTTCAGGGAACAATGCGCATCAAAAACTCTGGGAGATTTCCAAATCCGAAAACAATATTTACTGCCTCACCAACATTTTCCTACTATTTCCATTTTTTTCCTTTCAAGGAGTCATTTTTTCATTCCCTGCAGCCGCACATCTCACTTATCTCTTCTAGTCTCTTCATCTGTTCCTTACCCTGACTACTTATACAAAAAGCCATTTTATTTTTTCTTCACCTGCACACGTATCTAACACATGCAACCATAACTGCTGCTCATACTTACCTACTCTAAACAAATTTTCACACCAATTTTTTCAATATCTAATATCCATCATAGACATCTTTGGGAATATAAGATTTAATTTGGAAATACATACCATGATTCCTGACGACTCTTTGGAAGGATTGTTCGACTAGAAGTACAGACGGATGTTTTTCGAATTTTATCTCGTTGCAGACGTACATGCTCTTTGGTTTTAATCTTGGTTTCACACTCTTGTATTTGGCGTGTCAATTTATCCGCCTTACATTCTGAGGGCGATGATTCCAATGCAACTTGCTTTGTCAATTTTCTTTGATTGGCACATCTACCATAATGCTTATTATTTGATTCCGCAGGCTGCAAAACAATTAGATGTTTTAACTTATTAGAAATCGAACGATTTGTAAGCATGATTTTCACAATTTTTCCCTCGATTTATGTGATTTCTTATGTGATTTATGTGACTTCTTATTTGATTTAAGAACTAGCAAAATTTCGTCTTGAAATGTTCTAAATGTGTTCAGAACAGCCCTTACGCACTCAAGCACTTAAGTGGAGATGACTTCCGCATCGTGTACGGAATGTATTCAACTCAGAGGATACTCAAATGTAGGATCTTGTTTGACTTATAGCATAAATTTTAAAACTGAATATCCTCACACCAGAAATCTTAGGATTCATTCGAGGAACCATTTGGTGCAGAAGATATTTGTCTTCTCTCCGAAACCCGTAAAGGTAGTTCGAAGTTTCGGAAGCATTTTCGAATTTCCGACCTGCACTTATTCACGTGAAAAATAAGCACTACAATCCGTCGAATATTTGAAAAAATTTGATAATACCTCCAACATCAACACTGGTTCTTCGTAATTGTAATGTAATGTAATTTATTCTCTTCACTTTTACGCGTTTGAGGGCCTCCGTTCCCTTTACAATGGTTTACATAAGTTCCTTAAACTACTTATTCTAGCTTAAGTTTAACGCTTAAGAACCAATTTTCCGACTACTTTCCCGGCTATTTACTACTATTTACAACGATTCTAAGATTCGCATGATCGAGCTTCCAGGGCTTCCTTTTCCTCTGACCTTCTGTAAGTTTCATATATTTCTTGACTTTTTTACTTTTTTACTCTGACGTCCTTTTAAACGGACAAACCCTTGGCTTTTTCTTCCCTTAGTTCTTCCAGTC
>WSXT02246867.1:0-15290 GCA_011762715.2 Neuroterus valhalla | reverse complement strand
ATAATCGATGTCAGAATCGATTCTTTGTGAAAAGAATCGAATGATTTCAAAGAATCGAGTAGAATCGCCCATCCCTAATCACTCACTGTCTGGCCGATCTAGCGATCTCATCTACGTGTCATACGAGAACGTGCAATGTTCTCTGATTGAATAAAGTAATAATTCTTGAGTTTCAAATCCTGTGAGTTTTTATTCAACCTTCTGTACTTGAAGTTTTGGTAACTATAAATGGAGTCAGATATTATTTACCTTACCAACAACTAAGCTTTCGAACACTATTTGTATGGTGGAGTCACCTATCGAAAGAACGCTGAACCCTCAAGCTATTCCTTGGATATACTCTCAGAAGAACCTTTTTACCCTCAACTTCAAGCTGAAAACTAGTGCCTTCTTCATTAAAATCCCGGAACTAAATTTTTCTGAGTTTTCTTCTATTTGGCTTGTCCTTAGACTTGTCTTTTTCTTCGAAGTGGGTAACAAAGGTCGATTCGATGGGCTGACTGCGATTGATTAGCATTCCACTTTAAACTAGATCAGTGTCGACAAAAAACGAACAAAAAGCTCAGACCAAGAAGAACTAAGATTTACTTTCGTGGAAGAATGAAGATTTCATGAGGACACTTTAAAACCTCTTTTCTGACAATTCTTACTTTCGAGTCTTTATTTTCTCTGTGACTCACGCTCCGTCCTGTCAGTCTATATTATCTTCACCAAGTGGATTTTAACTTTAAGGAATGGTCTACAGAGATTGAATAATAATAATAATAATAATAATAATAATAATAATAATAATAATAATAATAATAATAATAATAATAATTCTCAGAATTATTTTCGAAAGATCAAATAATTAATGGAAATGTCGCAGTCTGTAAGGTGACAAATCATTATATATTTTTGATACTAAAAATGATAATAATGAACATGTATATATCAGGTTACCAAATAAGAGAAAAAATGTACAAAAAATATGTTTTGCGAACCAACCCTACTTTTATGCTGGAATTTCTGAAAATGGTTTAAATTATATACAGGCATATCTTTTTGGTCTATCCAGCTTTTAATTTCATTTAAATAATGCAATTTCATGAACTATAGCCCTTAAATATCAAACTCAGAAACAATAATGCAAAAAATTGTAATAAAGAGAAATTTGGATTTAGATGACAAAGCAACCAGCATTCAAGTTGAATTATGAAATTCTTGAAAATTGTATATCCAATGTGTAAGGCCTGCAGATGAAAATCAGAACAATAGGAGGAAAAAAAACCACAGGAAGAAGCAAACATAAAGAACAAACAACACTTATTGGTGCAGAATAAGATGCTTAAAATTTTTTTTCTAGCTATTTCGCACTTAAAGGAACTGTGAGACATTTTGAACATTTTGAGACAGCTCGCAGTAATTCGTAGAGAAACTTGAGTGAATAAATCACGAACTCTCTGCGAATCTTTTTCTAGCTAAATTTCTATGAAAAATGAATGAAGAAAAAATTAATGCCGATTTCTTCAAGTATTTGATCAAGTATTCCAAAATTATTGAAATAGAGCTTTGTAACAGAATTATCAAAGTATTCCATTTATGATCTTTCGAAATTCTATAGGAGAATTCGTATTATTTATTTGAAATTCCTAAGCAACGCTCTAAGAATTGACTTTTAATACGTTACAATGAAGTGGTTTGAATATCATATAATATTAAAAGAATTGAGGACATAAATCTTTTCAGAAATAGAGTATTATTTTAAACAGGTAAATAATGAAAAAGTGGCATGAAACTGTTGATTGTGTTGAATTGAAATGATCCGCTAAATTTCCATCGGTCTTTAAATTGTGCGGTATTATATCAATTATACGTAAGTAGTTGCTTCAGCGAAATTTTGAAAACAAGAAGCAGATAACTTTTGTCTCTCACTTTGATTAGGTGTGCTGTACATACGGACGATTCTACTGCAAAAACTTTACTTTGCTCTATTTCTTTATTTTTTGTGAAGGATGGTAGGGGGCGTGTCTTTTGTATCTCGCGCTTCGCGCTCGACGAGGAATAACCCTCGCGTCACGGGCTCGGCTTCTTTTGGTCCTTCAACTTCGTGATTGGTTGTTTTCATAGTGTAATGCGTGTACAGAACTGTAGATATTTCAAACCCGTTAGAAACATCTACTTTTTAGAATATAATTAAATTCTTGATCAATATAAGTTTACAAATTAATTTACTTACGGCTCTATTGGTCTTAAGGTCAATCGTAACGAATAAAACGAAAACTATACGTCTTCTTGGGAAATAATTCGAGCAAATAATTTTGTTCATCAACGTTCTTCCGTGTATTCTAAACATTCCCCCAATTAGAAAGTTTTTCGCATCTCACATACTTTTTATGAAAAATATTATTTTCGATTTATATAATTTTTCACGATTCAAACAACAACTATGAATCTTATGGAAAAAATGTTGAGAACTGAATTTTTAGATCTTTCTCAACTGAATAATGTTGCTCCTTAACATTTCTTTTTACCTTGCATAGTTTGAGCGGAAATATGCAGTTTTAATTTTCTACAAAGCTATTTTGATGGATAAACCCAAAACCGTTGCTAGAAAATAGCTGGTTTACAAACTCGTACTTTTTTTTTGTGCCTCAAAAAAGTGTGCCAAAGCACAATCTAATATGATAATTCTTTCGAAAGATATCGAGTCTACAGATTACAGACTACAGACAGACACCTACGTTAAAATATTTTGTTCTAACTCAGGATATCTAGAAACGTGGAGATTTCAATAAATCCGCGGAAGGCGATTTTCACATAAAAGCAATACTTTCTCATTCAGAATGAGAACGTAAAAATCTAATTATAGTAGTACCTGTTCGTTAGAAATTTCGATTCAGAAAAACCAAAATTTCACGGTGTTGAGAATCGCATGAAAAATCGTTCCATTGCAATAGTTACTTCGCTAATTGAACGTTACAGTACTGAACAAAAGCAAAGATAACTTGCGATTTATCAGTTTCAAAACAATTAAAATATGAATTTTAGGTTTCAGAAGGAAGCATTTCGCGCAGATTTTTTATTGCTGCGATGGTATTATTATTTTACGAATGAGAAAAATACAAAAATGAAATTAATATTGAAAAACTCACAATCATCTAATGACATAGTATTAACATAACATTTAAATGAAACATGAAAAAAGAATATTCGACGTTGAAGTAATAAAATTAAATATGACTTGGGGCATCAAGAATTTTTGACCCAGCACTGTTCGTTCCTCACAAGCGGTAAAATTTTTTTCGGTCGGTATATAAGGACCATTTTGACTATTATTTCTAGCGTGCGATATTCTGCGTTAGGGAATTGCGTTGCATGAAGTAGTGTTAAGTTGGGGTATAGAAATAGGTTTTTGTACGTTAGATAAGTGATGAACACGTTTTTAGTGTTATAACTGTGAGCCTTTGTTATGTAAAAAACCAATCTAATTGAACGTTAGAGTAATAGACAAAAGCAAAGAGAAATTGCAACTTATCCATTCCAAAACAAACAAAATATGAATTCCAAGTTTCGGAAGGAGACTTATTGCGCAGATTTTTTAAAGCTTCGATGGTATAATTATTTTACTCAGTTGAAATCCGACTTTAGTTCATGCGTTGCTTAAAACTGAATTGAAAAAATATTCAATTAGCATCGCGTGAACGTACATAAGAAGACTAATGTTATTCATTATGTAATCATTTTCATTGCGTACTATAGTCAAGTATCGGTCACATTAGCAATAAATCGATTGGAAGAGAGTTCTTCAGAAATAGGCTGGAACTTGAAAAATTATTCATTTTAAAGAATCGTGAAGCCAGAAAATATAGTTTCTTTATATCGCTAGAGTTCTTGGTGCGTTCGCACAAATTCTTTTCCAATTCCTTCCAAATTGATTTTCGCGGTCATTCTACGATTGAAATATGGATGGAGAAAGAATTCTGTATGAACAAAAACTGATTTTTTCTACGAATTCGTGTTCGTAAATTTTTGTTTTTTTACATTAATAAAGAATTTGGATTGCCGTCTGGGCAACTAACATATTTAGTCTTCTTGAAACAATGCAGGGACAACAGCATCGTCCCAAAACACTTACAATTAAAAAACAAAAATCAAATTACTTCCAGTAAAGCATACACCACTAACTAACAAAGTCAAAACATCTCTTACCACCCTTTGAGCAATAAAATTTTAGCCCTGTCTCAAGGACATCATTTTGCTGCAGCCTCTCCTAAGATTCCGAATGAAGAAATGATCAGCAATTTAGAGTTTTGAATATGACCTTCCACCCAGAAAAGAGAATGACATTCGACGGAGGACCGCCAACATCCTACGCCAAACCCGACTTACCTCCTCAAACTTAACAAAAAAAGAAAAAACCCAATTAGAATAAAAACATTATAGTATTACCTGCAGATAACGGTAAAACTACAGTAATAATGAATAAAGAAGATTAAGAGAACAAAATCAAGGACCTTCTTACTGACACTACATACAAGAAAGTGAAAAAGAATTCTGCTTAAACAATAGTCAACAAAACCAACACCCTCTTTAAAGACTCAAAACTCAACAAAGAAACAAAATGCATAATGATACCTACTAATGCTATTTCTCCAAGACTTGACGGACTCCTAAAAATCCACAAAAACAACTTTCTGCTCAAACCGATCGTTAGCGTAATAAACACGCCAACTCAGAACCTAGCACGCTTCCTAACCGCTGAATGGAACCCTCTCACAGGAAATTCTATCACTCATTTTCAAGATTCTTCTGACTTCATCAAAGAGAAACAGGTTCACATTTAACCTCAGGACATCCTTGTGAGTTTCGACGTAGTAGCTCTCTTTACTAAAGTACCAAGCCCTGATACAATCGATATCATCGAATCCTCCGCAAAGTTCACCCCTGATCTCAAATCTTTGATAGAATACTGTCTTAACAATACTTACTTCTCTTTTCATAACCAATACTATGAACAAACCTCAGGAGCAGCAACAGGATCCTCAATTTCACCTGTAACAGCTAACATCTTTATGGAACATCTGGAAACTGAAAACTTCAGCCAATCGAAGCTCACTGCAGAATGCTTGTGCCGTTATGTTGACGATACTTTTGTAATCTGGAGACATGAACTACACAAATTTTTCGATTCCGTCAACCAAGTTCATCCTAATATCCAGTTTATCATGGAAATTGAACAAAACGGAATTCGCCTTCCTTGGACGTTCTAGTTAACAAAAGATCTGATAACACATTAGGACTTAAAGTTTACGGGAAACCTACTTATACAACGAGATACTTTCATGCCTTCCCCCACCACAACCCATCCCAAAAGCAATCAGTCATGAACTCCCTCGTTTACAAAGCTGTCTTCATAACAGATAAAGATAGGTCACAAAAAGAATGACAAAGCGTTAAACAAACCCTGATGCAAAACGATTACACAAACAAACAAATCGATAGAGCAATCAGAAAACACACTTTAGAAAACAAGTCAACACGACCAGTTATAGAAATAGAGAGAAACCACGACCTACCCTACATCCAAGGTATCACAGAACAAACAGGAAGAATTCTCAACAAAAGCAACATCCAAACCATATTTAAACAACCTGCAAAAATAGGGCAACTTCTAAACAACCCGAAAGACAAAAAGGCACCATTCAGTGATCCAGGAGTATATAAAATCCCTTGATCTTTTATCAAAGTCTTTATTGGAGGAACCGCGAGAGCAGTAGGCCAACATACAAAGGAACATGAGAATAAAGTCAGGCTAAAGGTTTTTGCACAATCAGCACTAGTTGAGAATCAAATCGAAACCGGACATAGCTTTTTATTTGATAAAGCAACCGTCATTGCAAAAAAAACAATATTTTTCGAGGAAGGCATAGAGAAGAAATCGAAATTTCAAAACATTCTAATTACATGAATAGGGACAATGGATATAATACCAATCCAAATTGACTCTCCGTCCTCTTGGATTTCTCGAATGGGAACTCCACTGGCCAATAAAGTTTGATCAGTCCCCGCAGTAGGAAACATGACCAATCATAAGCAACGTAGAGAGAATATATCACAACCACATAACCTGGATCCTCAGTTGCAGGTCCGCCCTGAAGATCTAAAATGCAACGTTCGTAAAATGACGACAAAATTTGTAGTTTTGCACACAATCGAAACCCGGAATACCCTATTTTATCTTCAGGGTTAACAGTTACTGAATTTTTTTGGAAGACCAGTACATCCCCTGGAAGAAATACGAAAAAATTGCTTTATAGGATTCAATTCGATGTTGAAATCCTTTGTTGACCGGCCCAAGAGTTAACGTGATTGGCATGCAATTCCTGCGAAAGGTGTGAGGTAGAACCCTAGAGGAAGGAAAAGTAAGTGTTAAGTTTGACCTCAAAGAATGTGATGTAGAAGAAAAAAGTTTTGTGTTTGACAAGAGGTTAACATAAAAGGAAGCAAAAGAAGTATTCCAGGATAGGGGTGTGTTGAGGAAGAGTTACACCTACCACGGAAGAGATTTGGCCTAATGGTATGCAAATAATAAAATCAGAAACCCTTGACCGTTCAAAAGGTTGATATTTCTAAAAGGAAGGTAAAAAAGACATCTCTTGGTGTTTTTTTACCTTCCCTTTATGAATAATAAAACGAATATAAAGAAAATTTGAAGAATTGAAGCAACATCTTACTTCACAAAGAATGTAAATATGCCTTGGTCTCAGAATGAGTGAAACCAGAAAGTAGATTTTTATGTTGAGGCTGCATTCAAAATCCCGTTTGTCGGGTGAAGTTGCGAGTTATTCGAGGGAGAAAGTCGAAAGGAATTATTTACGGATCCTTCAGTTTCTGTGGTTACGAGGATGATGGGACAAGTCGAGGGTTAAAAGTTTCCGTAATATATCGCTTTTTTTGCTCATGCAAATTCTTTTACCTTTACTCTGCTAAGAAAACTCCCTATGTCCGAAGCATCTTTCCTCCTCCGTGATTTTGCACTCCCTTTCACTAAGAAAAATTCTGAAATCATATTTCTTCGCGGATCTCACCAGTAGGAATGGTGTGGTGAATCCCCTTTGATTTACCTGAATTCAAATTTAATGAGAAATTCCTCAACGACGAGACGAGAGAAGAATTTGAACAATTCTCGAATAGATGTGAAGCAAACGCAGACTCAGGTTATATGATACAAGAAATAACAGTGATCGGTTAAATGATTCCAGGAGATTCGCACGAAAAAAATGAAGAGAAGAATGAAAGTATTGTTGTTCAAATGTTCAAAATTGAGATCCTGTTCCAGATCTACACTGATTTGTAGGATTCGTGGATAAGAAAAGAAGAAGAAGAAAATTAGGAGAAAGTGATATAAAAGAAGGTCTAGAAAGAATTGAGAGTAGACTCCAGGAAAAAACGATGATTAGGGAGTATTTAATGATGAGTATGGAGAGAGGAATTAAAATTGGGAAAAAGAGGTACTGTGGCAGAATGGAAGTGAGTGAGTTGGAGAAATAGAAGAAGATAGTTGGATAAGAGCAAAAAATTCAGAAGAGGAAGGAGAAGATAGAAGAAATGATGGAGGGAGAGAGGGAGAGAATATTCAGTCATTTCGATCTTTCGAAAAATTCTGTTTCTTTTTTTCCTCTGTCTATTTACTATTTTTCATACTTCTTCCTTTGTGCTACCCCCTTTCGCCTTCCTTTTGAATTTTTTATTCATTGCAGCTGCCTCTTTCCTCCCATCGCTGACTTCCCTCTCGTTATTAGCTTCCGAATTTTTTCTGCCTTTCTCATCATAATCCTAATTTTTTCATCTATATTCCCTTACTCTGTTCTCACCATCTTAAATTTTTACCCGAATTCTCCTAGTTCCTCTGATGATCAATTATCGTTTTCCCACTCTTTTCTTTTCCTAATTTTTCCCTTTGTTTCTTGCTCTTCACTTTTTTCTCATCTCACTATTACTATCAGTGGAATATTGGAGATTGGGACATTGTCTATTACTGTTCTCTCCTTCCTCTCCGTATGAGTATACTCTGCCTGTTTACACTCTCAATATTCTCGTTCACGATAAACTATCCTACCTTTTCCAATTTACTCTGTGATTTCCTACCCTCTTCTTTCAATACTTTATCTTTAGAGTCTCTCACACTTTTACCCCCTTATTCTCCCTATTCTGTTCCTACTCTTTCTCCTATTTTTGCATTGATATCTCCTCTTATGATCAAATGTACACTTTGTGCTTCTCCTTCTATCATCTGCTCTAACTTATCTGTCCTTCTCTTCATAGCTCCATTTTCATATGCTTATATTATCTTCCATCTCTCCCTTCCTGTCATTACCTCTTCTGACATTTTTCCTTTCTCCTTTCCTTCAAACTATTTCCATTTTTTCTCGCTATTTTCTTTTATTACTCTACCCTTCTTAAATTCCCTCTTTGCTTCTTGCACATCCCACCTGTCTATCTCTGGTAGCCTTTTATTTGATTCAAGAGTGAAGGAACAAACAGAAGAAAGTTTTTGTAGGTGTGAGACAGGAATGCCCGCTTAATCTTTTCTTGTTTAATAATTCAATTTCAGATTTAGAGAAGGAGATGGGGGAAAAAGGGTAAGAAGGAAGTTATAAAGCGGATGTAAGAAGTCAGAAAAAGAGGGTTCATTAATGACTAGAAGAGGCAATCGAGATTGGTTGATACGACACCATGGTCGGTTTCAAGCGATGGGGCAGAGGACGCAGGGGATGGGGCAGAGGATGAGAGGAGAGAAAAGAGATGAAGATGTAAGAGCAAAATTAGGTGGATATTAGGGGTGGAATAGAGAATTCCAGGGTATATGGTGGAAGAGACTCGAAGGGGTAAGTTGAGAATGAATGCAGGAAGAAGGGCATAAAAATTGAAAGAGAAAATTAAATGAGGAAGGGGATGAGTGTTGGCAAAAAAGTGTTGTTCAAAGGTGGAAGGAGGAGAAAAAAGGGCCGATGAATTAACGCAATGTGGAAGGAGAGGAAAAAATCTTTTAGAGATCCTGGGAGTTGATACGGGAGCACTGCAGTTTATAAGAAATCGGCAAGGAGAGATCAAGAAATGCAAATAACAGACGGATAGGAAGGAATAGATAAGTCAAGATTCAATGAATGGTATAAGGTAATGAAAAGAGAAACATTACCAAAACATCCGGAGAAAGGATAGGGGATGGCAGATAGACAAGAAAAGCTAGGTGGGGAATATGAAATAAAGTAAAAGGAGCAATGTATGTGGAGAAGGATCAGGAGAGAAAATATGGAGTATGAGAATGGCTGGAAGAGACATGGAAGCATGTCGGAAAATTTGTATAAAGATGAAAAAGAAACAATAATAGAGAGGAAGGTCAAAAAGACTCTTTAGGATATTTCAGGAATCAAAAATTAGGACAGCGATTTTTGTACACTTGTGGAAAAACTCTGAATACATGAGAGTGGGAATTACAAGGCGCAACTAGGGAAAAGAATTGTAAAGGGAGTAAAGAGGTACTAAAAGACAAAGAGCAGTTCTCAGAATTAAAGAGAGAAGGAATCCTTATGTAAGTTGGGGATTTTAATGTGAAAATGAGAAGGAAAGGTATCGTGAAAGAGATTAGAGACTCAAATCATCAGTAAATAAATAGCAAGAGAGAGAGAGAGAGCGAGAGAGAGAGGAAAATTAAAGACCGACAATTCAATCTTTCCTTATGCTTCTATGTGATTTCTGTTCCTTTCCCTCCTCGAATGAATTTTGAGCAGAGGAAAAAGGGAATTAAAGGAGCAAGGTTGTGGACTATAAAGGATATAAAGGGTTATTCCCGATAGAAAGATCAGAAATCTCCTGCTTCCTTGATGTAGTGGATATAGTAAAGTAATCATGTGATCAGGCTGACGACGACATGCGCAAAACGGTCCCACTGGTTCCGGATGGAATAAGATTGATCGCTTGGTATTTCGTGATAGATTTTGATCAGTAAAGTAAGGTTACTTTTGGGTAATTTTGTTCGATGTGGTGACGAGCATTGGAAATATGGAAAAATATAGAAAATATAGCTGAAATGAAGAAGGCTTGGATGAGTTCCCCATGCTTTCGGAAATCCAACTCAGCAAAGCGAATTTCTCATTTACATGTACGTCGCGTCGACATGTAATGCCATTAAAGTTTGAGAGGCACGTAGAGTATTTTAATTCGTTCAGTTGTATTAAATTTCTGCGGGGACGATTTGGCAACAGAGAAGTACTTGTACAGACGGACGAAGGGGAAAATTCCCAATTTGCTCACGTTCCATCTCATTCGATCCCGTCGACGTCGAGGAATCATTCCAAGGAGATTCTTCCTGTCGTTTGTGGATTTGCAGAATCGATGAGGCAAGGAGACAAACTCATTCGATGGAAGTTAACGGAGTTCTCGCCTAAAAGATATTACGAACGGGATTCGAGGCAATGGCCTAATCCTTTGGGATGACCCGTCACCCTGAGGTCATGATGTGTTCCCTCAGCCCCTCCGATTCGAGCAACCCCCTAAATCTTTTTGCCTAAAAAAGGAAGGTAGGACTCTATTAGATAAAACGACGAACAAATTCGGACTCGAACTCTCCGGAACGTATCTTTTCTCGGAATTTGTTCGGAGGATCAGAAATAATTTCCTCAGACGTCCCGAGTCAGGCGTGTTGACGGTTCAAAACTATTTCCAGGAATTTCTGAGCTGGTTGGTGTTTTTATGGGATAAAGTATTGTGGCGAAGAGGGACGATGTGGAGAAAACTGTCGAAATTATTTCCTCAAACAGATATGAAATGAATTTTCAATAAGATAGTCAAATTTGCAACAAGACAGATGAATCTTCTACCAAAAATTAAACTGTCAACAGGAGAGTATGAAATTGGTAATCAAAACATCCACTGCGTGGATTTTTATTTTTCAACATGTATATTAGATAATAGTTTGGTGTGCAATGTTTCTCTCAATTTTCATTTTTCTTCTGATCATATTTAGTAACTGTTTCAAAATTTTAAACATATTGCCAGGTAATTGAAATGTGGTAATCCATAATTATTATAGAGAATAATCATTATTAAATAAATCACTGAAATATTTACATGATTGAAAATAGCTTCATTGTTACAGGTTTTCAATTGTCAAGGAATAAACGAGAAAAATAAGGAAACGTGGATTATCTTTGACACAAATGGAATAACAGTTTGTGCAGCCGTGCCTGCTTCCTCTCCGATTTTCTATTTAAATGGGTTATTCTCAAGGCAGACGTCCATATTTGATCTTCAGTAGCATCGACCTGGAAAAAAAACATAATTTTATTTTTTTTATTGTATCATTAAAAAAATATCTATGCTATGCCGTCTTACCCTTTTTCCCGCCTTTCATGTCATGCAAGAACAGAATATTCAGACAAGAGATCCCTCAACACCGCCTCTTGAAGCATTGATTTAATTCACACTACCTAATGTCAATTGGTATCGGCGAATATTTTCATTTCGCAGGTGCGACTTACTTAATGGACCATGTTTAATTACACTTATCCACGGTTTTTGTCTTGCATGATGTTTATTTGTTCGGCTTATAATACATCGCATTGTTTAGAATGATATTTACGGAGTCTCTGCCGCACTGTACAATAAACTAAGTATGAACAACAAGGCATTCAGCCATCTTGAAATTTTAGGACTCGATGGGAATCCTCTATTGGAGGTGACCGTACACAAGCGATCCCATAGTATGGTACGCGCCAATCAGGCAGCTGACTGCGGATTGGTCACGCAAAAATGTAGCGAGAATACTTTCGTTCCAAATACAGGAACTGAGCGTTATTACAGCAGGGCCTTCTATCGCGCCTTTTATCGCTGTTTCCATCTTCCGTCTTCCACCACATCGCCTTTGTTGCGTCCCACAGTGGTGTAAAATCCCAAATTTCCATTCAAAACCTCGAAGATCGTCAGTTTGTGATTGAGATGAACTGTACGTGTAAAGGGTGCGTTTTTGTCGAGAAATTGAAAAGGGCAGATTCTCACATTCATTAGTTTCGACAAGGTATACAGTCAAAGTCGAACGTTCTGCTGAACCTTTGTTACGCAACTGAATAGTCTCTCGCGTTTGAGTGGAATATGAGCGTTGAAGAAAGGCAGTTAGAAGATAACCAGTATATCCGGACCTCGTGGATTTTAATCCTTAAGGTATTTAGAATATTTCTGTACTAGTTTGAAGTTAAAATAATAATGCATGCATCTGTAAGAGATGTGGTAATGCTCGCGCTTTTTTTTCTATTTCACGCGGTAAAAATTTCGGAATTCAATAGAGGATTAGTTATCAAAACCGCAGCAAGCCGCTTTGTTTCTTACTGTGCTATACGCGGAAAGGTAGCCCAAATAAAGTGGCGTTGAAATTTTCTGCCCTAGCTTGCCCGTCTTCTTTTGGGAACGATTTCTTTGAGGCCGGCGGCGCGCCGTTTCAATGGCACAGCGCATAGCGAGAGGCTCAGCGCACGTGTGTTACGGGGAATAAGGAGTTATCTATCAAGCCTTTTTTCAGCTTGAAATTTCTGAAAATCGTCGTCGAATGTTTTTAATAAATCGTTCCTCATTTGAACATGGCGTTCACTCCGACTTTCTTCGAATATATAGAGACAAAGAAAATTATTTATTTACTTGTGATTGACATAAGAATGATTGTTTCAAATGTGATGAACTTCTTCCAAAATGGAAATTCGAATGCGCGATTATCAAATTCATAAAATTTCGAGAAATATCTGATACCTTGTACTGAAAATATACGCTTCCCAGAAAACTTCTTCCCTGGGTGCATAATATACTGTATTTCAGTACCAAGCAAAATAGAAGTTTCTTAGATTCGGAAGAAAATATTTCAACCGCCTAAATATCATTTTGATGCTGATTCTGAGGGCAAGGCAAAAATTCTGATTGACAAGTAACTTCTGTAAATTATTCATTTTTTGTGATAATTATCGTCCCCATACTCTATTTTTTATGCAAGTCAGCCACCATTTTGTGTCCGCCATTCCGAGTTTTGAAAAAATATCATTTTTGAATTCAGCGGACCCGAAAACGTAAATAAAAGTTGATTTTCATTCGGAATTATATTTTTCCATGCAAGTTGGTCGCCATTTTGTTTACGCCATTTTGAATTCTTCGAAACGAATATCATTTTTGAATTCAGCGACCCCAAAAACTTGAGGAAATATACATTTCAACATAGTTATCACATGTTTAGGGGTTTCGACCGGAAATTAGGGATTTTGAACCACTGTGTGTCCCTTACTACAGGGTCCCTACCTTATACTGTACATCAGCACACTCTGTTGTTTTGCAAAACATGCTCGAGTATTCACATTATTTATGCTTTAGAGAAAGATTAAATTCAATCAACCGTTACCTGTTATTTTGACTAACAACGAATCCTCAAACGTGAGTACTGTCTCTCTACTCCTAATAAGGCTAAAAATGAGTTCTGAAGAAAGCAGAAAAATACTTTCAATAAAAGCAAATGATTTTCTTCGTGCGATTATCTTGCTCTTTCCTCTTCTATAACTTCTCGAAACAAGATAAATTGAAGTACATAGTGGGCTTGGAGACACGATGCACCGTAACAGATTCTACCATTTCTGAATACGAATGCAAATCTTAGGTAGGGAATTATTCTGTTCTGGTTAAGGACTCAACCATTTCTCCACTAGATAAAATCTGTTTACTACCTCAATGACACTAACTCCCGCTCCTGAGCGATTTCCGTCCTGACAATCTAAAAGTTTCAAAATTCACTGCGAATCCGAACTTAATAAATAAAATGTCACTAGAAAGGACCCCAGAGACTCTTGGCACGGAAGGCAGAGTTTGCTACCGGAAGTTCTTATTAGAGTCTGATAAAGAAGCATCAGAAGTCGAAGAAGCGTAAAGAACCAAAAGAATCGTGACGTGTTGTGTCGTGTCTTTAAGGTAAAGCACGGCGGTTACTCTTGGATTTCGATTTAACTTGGGAGAAACTCCGAACTGGGTTCACGCGGTAGTTTTATTGACAATCTGAGCAGCGAAGGGGTAGAGCGCACGCAAAAGAGAAACGGGAATAGCAATAGCAGCCTAGCGCGGGATAGAGCGTATTACGTAACCATGAAACAAGTGTTCCATTAATCAAGTTAGCCGTAACTTTGGAGCCAACTTGTAAGCAAGTGACATCTGAGGTAGGTGAGCAGCGCAAGACGTTGCGACGCGAGTCAATCTCTTCACTTTTAGCTCTCATAAGAGACAAACCTTCCTCCCATGCATAAATATACATCCACTAAGTGCAGTATACCTACTGAATTTCATTGCTTTATATTTAAATGAACAGTCTCGCGGTTTATTTCGGAGCTACATGGTTGTGCAAGGGAGGTTTATTGTCCTATTTAGAATCGTGTTCACTCTAAGTGAAAATTGCATCATATATTTGAGCAGTTCAAAATGTCTTGATAAAATTATTCCTAAAGTAAAAAAAATACCTTCCAAAATCATTCCACCTCTTTCCCCACATTCTTACCTGTTTTTCGAACGATCGTGTTTTTTTTTCTATCTTACCTCTGCCAGAAAGTACAAAAAAATAATTGAAGGCGTTGGACAGTTTCGACTTAGAATATTTTTTGATAGGTGCGGCACTGACTCCGCGTATTTATTTGCTTTTGGTTTTTTTCAAAGCAATCGGGAAAATCTAACAAAAACCTGGGGTCTTCTGGGATCCTAAGATCGAAAAAATTTCGAATGACTTACCCTTGGACTGAGGAAATGAATATTTTTATCGTAAACATGAATATTCCGGAATGCAGAAATCCTCTGTTAGCAGGCGATGTCGGCGGGACTTGTCCAAAGAGAGCGAGACCGGTCACTACTTTATTCTTTCTGCAGAACGTCAACATCTAAGATATATTCTCGGCAGTCTGCCATGATTCCTACATTCCTTGCAAAACAATGGTTACCACAAAATTCGCGATTCACATCGCAGAAAAGCACAGTCCACTGATATAAACTGACAGGTCCTATGTGTGAAGTCAGTAAGAATGTGGCTGTACGCCAAGGGAGCAGACCACGCGAGTCAGAAGCGCTAACGACACTTATCGGGGCTCTTACCGTATCTTGCGTTATGGAAGGATAGAAGGCTGCCATATTGGCTCAAACATCATGAAGTCATGAACCCCTTAGCGAAAGTTGAAGTTTTTTCAACAACTCATAATGGTGCAACCAACTTCGCCACATTTTTCGCTGAACAACAATCCTTCGGT
>WSXT02246856.1:0-15290 GCA_011762715.2 Neuroterus valhalla | reverse complement strand
TATATGTATATGTATGTGTGTGTGTGTGTGTGTGTGTGTGTGTGTGTGTGTGTGTGTGTGTGTTAGAAACGGAAGCATCTAGGGTTTCAATTCGAACAGATTTTCCATCTATTATCACGTACAACCACATTCTCGCTTTCCGTTTTTGTCGTCTTTTCATGTGGTTTGGAGGTGCTTCCTGTCCACTTTGTGAATATAACAATGATTTGGATGTAAGCGAATGTGTTGAAGAGAATTGTATTAACCATCTATTTTGAGAAATCGTTTTTGATTTAGAAAAACAAATTAGAACCTTATAAGTGTCAATATTTTAGGTTATTGGAAACAAAACGCGGTTTAAATTCTCAAACCAATGAGAATTGAGGACGGTCCTAGAATAAAGAAAAAGTATTATATTTAAAAAGTAAAGGGAGTAAGGGGCTAAGACATAAAAGTAGCCGATGCTATTGAAACACCCTATATAGGGTACAGTGTACACTGTACGGTTTTCAAGCAGGGGTGGACGCATGGTGATGCACGGTGGTGAATGAACTATGTGACGCTGCGCACGTGCAACTCCCCCTACTCCCTCCCCCTAAACTCCTAATACTCAACCACCCTACCCAATAACCAATTTCCAGCAGTCTACTGAGTCTACGTCCACTACTTAGAATCAGTTTCGGTCGACGAATGCTCTTCCCTCATGGAATCCAACTTTACCAATGTGCTTCCCTTATTCATCTTACATTTACTTCAGTTTTTGCTTTTCCATACGCCAACGCGTGCCTGCACTGCAACGGGTTTCGCAATAGATGAGCAGTAGAAGGGTGTCACGGCATGACCGCGAAAGTGACACTTTTTCCAAAACACGTTTTATTAGTTTTTCTATATCACGCATTCCTAAAATAAGTATTTGAACAAAAAATGGTTAAACAGTCCGAAAAAGAATTTCGTTTGAAAAATCATCTATTAGTTTCGGCAATACTATTTTTCCAAAAATTTTATGACAAAATGATGTGTCTAAAAGTTTCAGACAATTCTGCAAATTTGAATGAAAAATACAATTTTATTTTACACCGACAACTTTATTGAATTAATGCCACTTTAGAGCCTTCTATTTGTCTAAAAATATATTCTTTGTGTTTTGAGTATAACTTGTATGTTAAATGGAGCCTAAAAAAACAATTTGAGGGAAGAACAAATTTCATGGCACATATACGGTTATGGCCACGGAAGATTTTGTACGTCGTTATGCTCGATAAGTATAAACTTTTTCCGACTTTTTTGTTGGTTCTACAGGGCTCCATCGACTTCTAAAAGTACTTTCTCAATTCTCTTTTTTATTAATCCGAATTCTTAGCACTTTTTTGTGCTCTCCTGTACAACTTTTTTTGTTCGCACCCATGTGGTTTTGACGTGACACCTTTCACTTGAACATCTTATAACGTTGATGGATGAAAGAAAAATATAGCAGCCTTTACCTCTTTTGGTGCCCATGATTTTCGAACTGAATTGATGGTTATATGATTCCTTATGATGAGACATTATTCACAAGAATCTTACATTGCAGAGAAATTTTTAATTTTTTACCGTGGTTTCAGAAAAGTGTTAATTATGTTTCTGCAGGAGTCAAAAGAACATCAATATCGAATCAGATGTTTTCTAAAATTTTCATATTCACATTATATTATTACCTCAAAAATTATAATATTTTTCACAACTTATCGCAGTTTTTTCCTATGCACAGATATAAGAGTTCCTTACGACTCACGAAGAGAGTTTCAAGGGAATGTAACGAGCTTCCTCGCGCAAAAAGAAAAATGCGTGATCTGAAGAACTTTCCCGCACGTAAATCACTGGCAAAATTTACACACTAACGCATTTGCATAGAAAGCCCGGAGTTTTTCTAAATGAAACCCCGAGAATCATGAATCAGTATGTTCATTCAAGGTAGTCTTGCACACTAGGATTATCTTTCCATCCCTCTGAACATAAGTCTATGCAACGCAAGAATGTTGTTTCACTTTGGCATGTTCACGAATCAAGATGTAAATTGATCTTCGAATAATCCCTTTACTTTATGCCTCGTAGTCCAGGCAAATTACCTCATTTTGGGGCAAAAAAAGGAGATGGTGAACAGCATTTCGGCAATGGGAAATAGTAATGTGGCTTACATTAAACGTAAAAAATAAAAATGGGTGAGCAGGTCTGTGGCTTGTTTTTTTTTGGCGGTGTGGGAGGGATTGGGTGAAAATGGTATTATTGTGATTTCTGGTAAATGTTGACGCCAGAGAAAAAAGTGTTGGATTAAAAAGTTTTAGATCATAAAAATATCTTCAACTTTTGCGATTATTACTCTTTCATATAACCTCGAAATGTTCGAAAAGAATGCAAGAAGCCGTGTTTTTCGTTTCGTTTTTCATTTTTCATTTCCGCAAAAATTATTTTATTCTGACAAAATTCAGTAAAAGTATAACTATTTACACCCCCGTTAGCCTCATATTTTTTCAGATAGAAATATCAGGAGGTTCCCGAGATAACCAGTTGTTCTGGTTCAAAACATTTTTTTTCAAATGGAATTCCTCCTTCAGAAACTCAAGGTACAGAGTTCTTGCAGGGCTCAATTTTTTTGTTTTGACATATTCTTTCTAGTAAACTAAAAAAAAAAGAAAAAGTAATCTTTTAGAAGCATACTCAAAAATGAAAAAAACTAAAAAATGACTTGTATAACAATGATTTTTCACTTATTATTGATAATTTGCTCATATTTCAAAATATCTTAGAATACCAATTGCATCATTCAATTTCAAGGGAAAAAATAAGAAAGAAACTGTGTTTTATTATTTGAGCAGAATCTTCATTTTTGAATACTATTGATATCAACATAAAAGTCGAATAATGGGGCCATGGGGTAACCATGTTAACCATGCACGGGCCCCACTTTCTGCCTCCCCTCTCCCCCCCCCCCCCCCAAATCGTAAGATCAAAAAACATGATGGATGGCAATTGTGGGCCCAGGGATAATCACCCTGTCACCCTTTCCTCTGTGATCGGCCCTGCCTCGTGCAAATTTATAATCTCATAAACGCTACTAGAAACATTATTACAAACGAAAAACATGGGACGCTTGCAAGATTTTAGTTCATGGATAGTTCGTCTGAACCGGTCGTGTGGATAATTTAAATGATAAATACTCTAACAGTTATTACTTTTATCTATAGACTTCATTTTAAAACGTGATTTATAAAAAAAAGTATTTGAATTATTTCCTTCTTTCCAATATTGTATGCACGTAATTTAGCAGTCATTATTAGTCATTAAAACGTTCTTAAAAGTTGTAAAATGTTGACATAGTTGGTGCAGGGAGTGAATCCAAAAAAAGACGACCGTCACGTACGTGCGTACGAGCGAGCGTTCGTAAGTATTCTGTATATACCAACCCACAAACAACTTCAAAAAAAAAATTTGGGAAGGTGAAAGAAATTTTGTGATAACGTATTCCAAAAAAGACCCAGATCCGTCGCGGACACTCAGTTGAGAATTATCTTCAAAGGTATGTCGGAAGATATTGATATTTTTATAAATCATAAAAAGGAAAACAACATTAAATAAATGATATTTGAACTATTTTCCTTTATAAACTGGATTATATTTAATGCCGTTGATCTTTGACGCTGAAAATTATTCGCATACTTTATTAGAAAAAATACAACTTTTATATAACTTCTCTAGTTACAATTGACACAGACATATCAAGTCTCCCATATGCCCGCTTTTATAACTTTTATTAATTTTTTAAAGTCTGTTACAATCTTACGATTGACACAGGTTTTTTTCTATTTTCGGAAGCTTCACTCCTTTTCTATTATTTGACTTTCCTACATTTTGTTTTCATTAATGATTTATCGTCAAATTGGTAACTTTTATAAAAATCAGGCAGATGAGAGACTTGATATGCCTGTGTCAATTGTAACTAGAGAAGAAATATAAAAGTCGTATTCTTTTCAAAAAAGTATGCGAATAATTTTCTACGTCAAAAATCAACGGCATTGAATTTAATCCATTTCATAGAAAGAATATTTCAAATATCATTCATTTAATGTTGCTTCCCTTTATATGATTTATGAAAATATCAATATCCTGTAACATACCTTTGAAGACGATTCTCAACTGAGCGTACGCGAAGGATCTGGATCTTTTTTGGAACACTCACAAAATTTCATGCCTGCACGATGACTGAATGAACCTGGCCAATGGTATCACTGCTAATTTTATTACATCGATTAGTCAATCGTCATCTTATATAAATGGCTAGGATATGACGTCTGTTATGCATTTTTACATTCTCATCAGAGGAGGTATTAGATTTGTGTAAAACCTGACCCCGCCCCCCCTGTTTTTGTTATATGTCCACATTTTTAGACCCCCTGAACCCGAAGAACAGATTTTCACGAATATGTATGTCCGTCTGTCTGTCTGTATGTATGTTTGTCTGTCAGCACGATAACTTTTGAAAAAAACTAATCTATTTGATTGGCCTTTGGTACGCACTTTTATTGTCAGAAACCATGGGTCAAGTTCGTTAGTCAGCTATTTTGGATAAAAATTCAAAAAAATATAGTAATGGTCAGAGTGATAGCATTCTCAAAATTCCAAATTTGAAACAAAACTGAGAATCTTTAGCCAAACAATGCAAGGTATGAAAAAAAGTTAAATCAAAACAAAAATGTTTCATCATCGGAGGCCTAAAAGATGATCTTTACAACTTCCTAAATTTCGTCAAAAAATCGAAATTGAAACCATGTTACAAATTTGATAAAATTTACTTTTTGACATGACAAGCAGTTTTTGCTTCAGTGATAAAAAACCAGATTGAAAATGAAGGAATGGAATCTTTGGACAATTGACATGAGCTCTAGAGGAAGCAAATGGACACAAGTTCTTTACCAGAAAAATATCTTTGAATGTGTTATCATTTTTCCCATTGGACACGAAGTTTTTGTTTCAATCGTTAAAATAAAATAAAACATTTTAAATAAAATTTCTGGGAAAAATAAACAACATATGAAAAAAATGAAGCAACGTAACTTCTCTACCATTCTGAAAAAATTTTGATCGAGTACGCAGAACGAGACACGCGATGAGAATGTATTCGTTGAAGGCGGAGAAGCCTTAACAATAAAGAATTCACAATCATTAAATCAAAGTAGTTGCTCGAGTAGTTGATATTTTACTTTTGAGTTTCAAAAACTCTATATATACAAATGTAGGGGAGTACAAAGACGTAGCGCGAAGTGCGCGATGAGAATGTGCCCGCGCACATGTGCGCAATGTGCGTGTGATAAAAAATGTCATTTTAGGTAAGTTTGAATATCCTTTTATCAAATTTGTATATTTTTTGTGATAATACAAGGTTACGTGCCTGACGATAACCAACGCATTCTCATAATTCGAATTTTAGAATGGAAGTAGGAAATGAGATATAGAGGACCTGGTCGCGGTACGAGAAATGTAAAATGAAAAAGGGAAAGAGACTAAACATGAGCAGTTGAGAAGAAGAAAAGTTGAGAGATTCAAGAGAAAAACTGTAAAATCAGGAGGTATGGGATTTAAGAGAGGAAGGAGTAGACAAGCTGCTATAAAAACTCAAAAGAGTGATTGTTAAGGTAAGGGAAGGGTTGAGCCCGACAAGAGATGGAGAGGGGGTTGGGAGAGAATGGTGAGATGACGAATGAAGGGGAAGTAAAGACAGGCTAAAGAAGAGCGTAGAAAAAATGGAGCAATATAGATTATATTACATTTTATTTGATAATTTACGCAGTAATCCCAACGCGGATTCGAGAAAAAAATATTCATTGCGGCGTGTCTGGTTCTTCAAGCAAAAACCGACGTGCCTGCATTTCCAAACAAAAATGGACGTGTCTGGTTCTTCGTCCCAACCGACGAATTATAGAAAAGATCACTTAATAGGAGGAAAACAGCTTACAAAAGATTTCAAGCGAAAAAAGATAGAAGGAGAAGGTAGGGTTCATGGAAGAAGTCGAGAAAGCGTTAAGGAAAATGTGAAGAAAACTGAAAAGAAACAAAACAACAGGTGGAGGTATCTTGGAGTTCGGAGCACTGAAATATGGCGGGGTAGGGGTGAAAGAAGAGATGTGGAAAATTTGCAATAGGTCTAGGGAGGCGAAGGGTTGCCGGAAGAATGGAAGACAAGACTGGTCATAGAGATATTACAAATAGAGGCGGCAAGACATAAGCCGCTCTGTAAGCGAAACCGTCCGCTCAACTTCGCTGAGAGAGAAAGAGACACAGTGACAGAGGGTAGAGTGACTGCTTGGTACCTCTGATTCTCTTCCTCTCTCTACGGGCAGGTGTATTCCAAGCTGGCTTGTCGCCTCTATCTGTAATATTTCTGTGAGGCTGGCAGTGCCGTTTATTAAGGGAGGAGCAGGAAAAAGGTAGAGGAGTATTAAGCTATCACGCTCATGTCAGTACGCTATAAAATTCACGCGGGAGCACTTAAGAAAAAACTAGAAAGACAAGAGGGAGAAAAGGAATGTATACAACATAACCAGGCTGGCTTCAGGAAAGATATGGGAACCATTTATAATCTTTATGTTTTCAATTATCTGGTAAAAAAAAACTTGGGGCGGAAGAAAAAGGAACTTGTTGCGCCGTTCTTGAATTTCAGAGCAGATTTTTACTCCGTAAGCAGAAGGGTCCTTTGGAACAGCAGGAAAAAAAGAGTTATAGATTACGGTTTGATAGAAAGGATGAAAGTGAAATTTGTGGAGAAAAAGATGGGGCTAAAGATAGGAGAAAAGGAAGGGAATAAATTCTGAACTGGAAGAGGACTTAGGCAAGGGTCTAAAGTCTCCTACTGCTTGGTGCAACAACATCAAACTTGAGGGTGAAAATGAAGAGAAAAAGAGGGAACAAAACAAGGAACTGTGGTGGAGTTAGTGGAGGAGAGTTTTGCTACCTAGGCTTCTGTTTTGAAGCATGAGGAGAAAACGAGCTACAGGTAGAGTGTGGGAGGTCTGTATGAGAGATTTCTGAAATCGGTCATGGAGTTGAGCTTAAGCTCCCCAGGTTATATGCTGAGGGAGGAAATAGGACGAGGTGAAATCTTGTACATGCAACTGAAAGGATCTGGGAATTCTGGAGAGAAGCCGAGAAGGAGGAGGTAAGCAAGATCACACAAGCGTGTTTACATGAAATTATTGACAAAGGGGAAGGGGTAAGGTGGAAAGTTCAAAGTGGAAGGAAGAGAGATACGAAAGGACGTTCGAATACGAGATGAACGAAAGAGGTAGAGAATGGCAGGGAAGAGAGGAAGGGATAACGGCAAGGGAGAGAGAGTAGATGGGAAAAAATCTCAGAGTCAATATATAACAGCTGGTGCAGGATGGTGAAATATGAAGGGGAGTCGGAGTATCTGTCCAAGATCAAAAAAGAGACCAATTGGAGTCAAGTCATGAGATTAAGGACGGTAGAGGGGTCAAGAGCATGTAGGTATTGGATCAATGAAGCTGAGACTTTGTGTGGAGTGTGTAGGCATAAGCGAAAATCATGGTTGCATGTTTTAGAGAGATATACAGGTGACGAAGGAGGAGAGAAGAGTGTGGAAGAGAGAATCAAGTGGATTACGGTTTGATAGAAAGGATGAAAGTGACATTTGTGGAGAAAAAGATGGGGCTAAAGATAGGAGAAAAGGAAGGGAATAAATTCTGGACTGGAAGAGGACTTAGGCAAGGGTCTAAAGTCTCCTACTGCTTGGTGCAACAACATCAAACTTGAGGGTGAAAATGAAGAGAAAAAGAGGGAACAAAACAAGGAACTGTGGTGGAGTTAGTGGAGGAGAGTTTTGCTACCTAGGCTTCTGTTTTGAAGCATGAGGAGAAAACGAGCTACAGGTAGAGTGTGGGAGGTCTGTATGAGAGATTTCTGAAATCGGTCATGGAGTTGAGCTTAAGCTCCCCAGGTTATATGCTGAGGGAGGAAATAGGACGAGGTGAAATCTTGTACATGCAACTGAAAGGATCTGGGAATTCTGGAGAGAAGCCGAGAAGGAGGAGGTAAGCAAGATCACACAAGCGTGTTTACATGAAATTATTGACAAAGGGGAAGGGGTAAGGTGGAAAGTTCAAAGTGGAAGGAAGAGAGATACGAAAGGACGTTCGAATACGAGATGAACGAAAGAGGTAGAGAATGGCAGGGAAGAGAGGAAGGGATAACGGCAAGGGAGAGAGAGTAGATGGGAAAAAATCTCAGAGTCAATATATAACAGCTGGTGCAGGATGGTGAAATATGAAGGGGAGTCGGAGTATCTGTCCAAGATCAAAAAAGAGACCAATTGGAGTCAAGTCATGAGATTAAGGACGGTAGAGGGGTCAAGAGCATGTAGGTATTGGATCAATGAAGCTGAGACTTTGTGTGGAGTGTGTAGGCATAAGCGAAAATCATGGTTGCATGTTTTAGAGAGATATACAGGTGACGAAGGAGGAGAGAAGAGTGTGGAAGAGAGAATCAAGTGGATTTTGGATGGGAATGGTCAGGATGAGGACTGCATGAAGGAGCTGGAGGAGTTGAGGGGGGAAGCTAACCGCATGGGTACAGAAAAAAAAGACTTCTGAAGGAGGGAAATACAAAATTAGTCTTGCGGAATTGAGCTACAATCTATAGATCAATAGTAATCAGAGGAAATAGAAGCCGAAGGCAGAGTCAAAAGCATCTAGGATTAGAAATAGTATGAAAGATTTTTTAAGAGATGATTTGTAAGGTAGTACATAGAGATTCTAGATGAAAAAATGTATATGCATACATTATTTCTAATGGGTATATAAAGGCTCTTAAACTCGTAAAAGGGAGGGAGTATAAACAAATAAAGAAGGATGGTTCTTATAGTAAACATTTTCTTAATTGAACACTCCAAGAGTATCCATATTAATTCCACAATCAAGGCTGCTTAGAAATACATTTTTTTTTAATTCTTAATAATAGATTTGAAACGAACATACGTAAAGCTTCAATATCGTGTCAAGCGTTGTTATAAGACCTATGCTTCGCATTGCTGCGGGAGATGGGGGTTGGCCATTGCTAGCGGTTTGAACCTTGCCCGTACTGCGCCAGTATGCAGCGAATGCTTGATTCAACTTTGAGGCAATACAGTTGGCCACTGTTAACGTTTTGTAATGGGTCTGTGAAGTGTCAGTTTCAAACCGAAGCTTGTATAAGATACTTTATACTGGTTGTTGGGTCAGATGCAGGTTGATCACCATGCATAAAAAATAAGATCAGTATTCTGCAAGAAAAGGGCCGCCACTTGTACGCTACTGCTGATTTTCCAGCAGTGGCGCAGTAATGTTATCTCGAAGTAATATTATCTCGATTTTAGCCAGTCCTGGCTAGGATTCCCAATTAGGATGCATGTTATTTCATTTCCTCGAACAAGGTTCACACACCATTGTTGTCTGAAATATTTACAAGACTCAGATTAAGAGAGAAACTAGGAAAGAGGGAATAACCAATTATTATAAGATGGCGCAGACCTTACTACTACTCTATATATAATAAACATAAGTATTAACAGAAGAATAAACATTCAGACGATTATAAAACGTATATGCTAAGATGAAAATGAATATACTCATAAACCGCAAAAAAAAGGAAATTGTATTCATATTTATGTAATCTACTCACAGATCGTAACAATATAGGAGAAAAAAGATGGCTACTTTCGGAAGTGGATTTTAATTTTTCTTACCTGGAACAAACAAAGAATCAGACATTAATTAGAATCCAGGTAATCAAAAGATGCAGATCTTTTTAGAAATTAGTATCACATTCAAGAAGATATTTCTTTCCGCTTCTCACTTTTGGTAGTTCAGTTTCTTCCCAGCCCTTAACTTCTTTAAGTAACTTACTTCTCTCCTCCATTGTTATTAAAGAAGATATTGCAAAAAGGTAAGTTCAAGTCTCGGGTTCGAATCACGACAACCCTCGGCAAGTCACATTCGTGGTAAGTCACATTGTGGCATGGCTTGTTGAGGAAAATTCAGAAACTACCAAAAATTGGCAAAAATTATCGAAAATAAAAATAATTTCACGCATTTCAAAAACATTGATATAGCAAGGACAACGCAGCTCAGGTACATTTGTAACCATACCGAAATTTTATAAATTTCCGAGGATTTATAACAAATTCCGTTTCCGATAAAAACTATCTAATGAATTGAGCGAAATAGAGAAAATCAGATTGCAATATTGCCGGGGTAATAACGAAGCATGGTATAGTCACTATGCATCAATATAATTCACAGTGTTATAGAGAGAACCTTTTTTTCTTTTTTGCTGAAAATGGTTCGAGGGTAGGACAATCACGATGATAATATTTCAGGTAAATTATTATGAGACAGGACGAACATGGACAAACAAAATCATCAGTTCTCATAGAAATGTTACAAAAAATATAAATAACACTGTAAACTACTGGCCAATGACCAGTAGTCTTTGACCAGTAGTCTACACTGTCACATCTTTTTCTCAAATTGCCCACCCTGGACGACAAAACTACATCCTTTAAGAAATATAAATAACGTTTAAATTATAATGAACCTTATATTAAGACGAATACTCTGCATAAAATTTAAAGGTAAAACTTCTCCACCACCTGTCAGCCAACACACTCTACTACCGCCAATAACATGCAAAGGTGGAGCACTGTCTAGAAGAATGTGAGGAGGTGGAAAGGAGTGGAATCAGCATGGAGGTACTACTGCGTGAAAGAGGAGAGAAAAGGGCGATTGCATGAGTGAAGAGGGTGCTGGGTAAGATCGAGAGGAAGAGAAGGAAGGGGGAGGAGGAATGGAGATAGATGTGTAAGGAGGAGAGGAAATAATTGTAAGATCGATGTAAATAATTTAAATAGTAGATAAGGAATAGCAAATAAGTCATGGTAGATAGGAAATAGGCAGGAACCACGGAGGCAGAGTTTGGCTATGCGAGGCTGGCAAAATGAAGGAAAAGGCGTGTGAGCCGGAGCGAGGAAGCAGGAAGGATGATATTGTATGAAGTGTGGATGGATGTTAGATTTAAGTACACGGAAAGAAATTTCTGACAGCTGCTGCATTCATAGTAGTAGGCCAGCGCAACCAAGGCATGAAAGCAGCAGCAGCACGAATTTCGGAAACGCGTCTGTCACATAAGGTTAGTAGCCCAGGCCCAGGAGATCTCAATGCCTTTGATAACACTGTGTCCAGGAATCCAGAGCAGAGACCCTCGGATCGAGGGACTGTTGCACAGGATTGCACCGGGATCGTGAGACCTATCCCACTCCTTCTCCGGTGGACACTAGCTCCTGCTTTTCCTTGTTTCTGGAGCCATCTGTGAACCAGTTGTATACATCATTCGGCAGGCGTGTCTCGCCATTAGCTTATTCCTCTTCCGTGAATAGGCGAATACGATACTTCTTTCCAAAGAGATAGCGAGTGGGCGTTTTATCCCTGGACAAACTCGAGTTTTGCCTACTCGCAATATCGGTTAGAATCCGCAACTTTGTGGGTATCCTTCCACCGCTTACCATGTTAGGCCTTGGAGCTGACTTTGCAGCCATGGCCTTGGTGGTGAGACGAAGGGGCTCTTGACCTGTTTGTGCCCCCAGTGCCATCGCAGGTGTCGACTTTGAGACTGCGGTGACGCCTCTAAGATTCAGTAACCTGATTCTTTCCAGTCGAGACCTAACAGTGGCTAGTTCGACCCTGCTCCAAAAGATCAGTGTCTCCAAATGGCTCTTCAACCGAGTCATAGGATCGCTGCGAGCTTCTTGCACTTGTATTCCAAGTGCTTCTATCAAAGTAGCTTCTTAACCAAGTTCGTGGTTCCCCACTTGTACCATCTAGTGAACACAACCGTTTCAGTCTTGCTCGGGTTGACCGAGAGTCCGCTCTTCTTGCACCAGGTATCTACTGTTGCCATTGCCTACTGCAATACTACCAGGCAAAACAGAAGGGTCCTTGTGGGCAGCCCGAGTCAACAGTTCTACGCAAGATGGTGTCACCTTTAGTCGTAATTAGGATCCTGTAGCCCAGCATGTGGCAGGTCCAATCCATGACCGCAGTTAAGACACCATGAGCGATCATGGTCACCCTGATCACCTCTCTAGAGGTATGGTTTAAGGGGCTTTCAATATTCATGAAGGTTCTGATCGCAAAACCTTTCTGCTTGAATTAACCTTCGATCAGGTCAACTGCTCTAGATGAGGCCATTTCTGTCGAGTGACCAGCCCTATGAGCGTGCCGCTCCTTGTGAAGTGGCCTTCTTGATAGGATCTTGTCGCGCATCTATCTATCCACAAGTTCTCCTACTGTTTTTAGTAGGAAGGATGTGAGGCTGAACGGACGAAAATCTTTTTAAGATTACTACTCGTGTATTAATTTAATTAAGACTACTCGTGTACCTCTCCATGCCGTCGGGACAGAGCCCAGCGTCTGACCAGCCCTAGCAAGCCTCACGAGCGTATCTATGATGATCTTGTCAGCCCTCTGTAAGAAGACTGGATGCATGCCATTTGGACCAGGAGACTTGCAAGGGCTAAAAGACTTCAGAGACCACCTGACCCTGTAGGGAGTAACAATCTCGTTGGCGAACCGCCTATTCACTCCAAGTTTGGCCCTAGGCAGCATTGGTTGCTTTGGAGGTGTTGACCCCTCTCTTCCAGACCCCGTGAAGCCTGGAAAATATACCTTCATCAGGTGAGCCAGCTATCCAGCTATCTTGCTGAGCCTCACATATTGCACCCTTGAACCTCTTTCTGATTTTTTCTGCATAGTCCTTCGAGCTTCCCGTTCCACCCGTGTGTTTCTCCATCCTTACGGATTGTCGTGGCTTGACAACTCCTCGCGCAGGAAGAATTGATGGCATCCGTGAAAGATTGACTGCCGTCTCCAGGGTGTCCAGGTTTCCGATTCTCCTTGGCACCTCTGAGAGTGCACTCTTTATTTCAGTGGAAAAGCAATCCCATTCCGTTCTTCTTGGATCCCGTCCTACTTAGGGCCTGATGGTACGGAAGCTTTCAGCTTAAACTCTATCTGTGAGCGAACCGAGAGAGTTGGTTTCTCTGAGATCCTCCACTTCTTGATTTTGTCTCTAAAACTGCTGGTGCAGAGAGTGATGACAATGGCTTCATCTCTGATAGCGTCTTGAAACGTCAGGACAGGCTACTCCTGTCCTTGACTAGCAACTTTCAAGTTGACCTGTCCAAGGTTGTAGAAGGGCCTATACAATCAATTTTGTATATCTTTCTGAAACGAACAACTTTTTATTCAATTTTTTTATTGTCATGTTGTTCTTCACAGTTAATACGAAAACCATGCGTATCGTAATAAAAAAGTTCCATATATATTTGTAGATCTTTTCAAGGTAAACCATTTAGCTTCTAAACAATTTTTCTCTATCTCGTATCGTTTACGCAGAAACTTTTGCGAATAAAACAGAAACAAATTGACAACGAATTAGAAGATATTTTTTGGGTGAACAACTAGACCTTAAGTTTCTAACACTTATAGAGTGTACCAAAGGCCAATCCAGGAGTTCGATTTTCACATAAAACCAATACCTTCTCATTATGATGGAAATGTAAAAAAAAGAATGACAGTCCAAGTGTAGATTACAATGTAATTAGAGATTCCGAAGCTTGTATGAGAGATTTCAATCACTTTCGTTCTCAATTCTTCCGTTCATTTGTATTTCTTTTTTCTTTATATGCAGAGAAAGAGATTTTCAAACTCTTTAGCCGCGTCGCGTCGGCGGATTCGTTGCAATATACACTACTTTCTTTCTTAAGTATCAATCTCTATATACGCCTCGCCCTTTCTTTATAGGGTAAAGTCAATAGTACCTAGCTTTGACCCTTCTATCTCTGTGAGCTACTGCTGCTTTCAAAAAAGTTTCTTTATCGTTATTCTTTGTCTCTCTTCTGAAAAAGGATCCAGAATGAATCTTCTCAAGGGTTAAATTTGCAGCAAAGGAGGCTTCGTGGTCTACACATATTACTCCTTCTCCCTTCTCCCTTCTTGCTCTACAGCTTTCGTGAATGCAGACTCTCTTTTTTCCTGTTTTTTATTCACTTTTTGCAATGAATCATTTCAACAAGCCAATAACTTGAATAACGTTTCTTTTTGTGTTGAGTATCCAAAATGTCCTAACTTTGGTGAAAAATGAGAGAATCGTGTTTTTCATAAGAGACTTGCAAGATTTGTGATTTGAGAGAGAAAAGAATTTCAAGAAGGGTGTTAGAAATTAATAATCTGATAACATTACAGTAAATCTCAAAGATATTTTTTATCTGAAGTTGTGTAAAATTATTGCAAACAACTGACGGCAGTAAATATTAAAGTAGGTCATGAAAATTGAAATTAGGAAGACAAAAGCAGAAAGCTTTTCCCTGGATTCCTTAACTACTGTCGAGCAAGCGATTTGACGCCGAGGACAGCGGTGGACAGTTCATACTATCGAATTAATGCATCCAGAATCGACTGTCGATAATCAGCTGCACTTGAGAGTTTTGGTTTTCTGCAATTTTCCACTTCCTTGACCAAATATTCAGGCGAGTGAAAGCGTTTCAAATAAAAATTCGGCTGCAGATGTAAGCGTCTCAGAAATTTGGAAGAACCACAGGTGTGAGCGTTTCCGGCATTGCTTGGAGGCTTAATATACGAGTTGAGATAACTGGGGGTTTTGAAGAGGGATATTGGGTTGGAGGGTTTATAGTCTGACGAACTCTCGTAGTAAGAGGAAAGATAGATATGTAAAAACATATCAACTAGACCTTAAGTTTCTAACACTCATAGATTGTACAAAAGGCCAATTCAATAGGTTTATTTTTTTCGAAAGTTATCGTACCTACAGACAGACATACATACCTACAGTCATACATACATGTAGCCATACATACATGCAGCCATACATACAGATAAATACAGACGGATGGACACATTCGTCGACCCCTTTTTCTTGGGTTCAGGGGGTCTTGAAACGTGAACATTTGACGAAAACTGGGAACGGCCAAATTCAACACAAATCTAATATCTTCTCTGATGGCAATGTAAGAAGTTCTGTTATGATTTAGCGATTTTATTCCTTCAAAAGATATTTGAGGTAAAAGTTTTCTATATAATTATTCGTTGAAAGAAGAATTACTGTACTTAAGAAAGCATCCGTCGTTATTCACGTTTAATTTTTACATTCTCATCATTTATGATTAAGAAAGTATTAGAATCGTCTGAAATTTCACATCTTGAATTTTCAACGGA
>WSXT02246845.1:0-15291 GCA_011762715.2 Neuroterus valhalla | reverse complement strand
AGGGGCCTTTCCTCTATCCGCAACCTGGGGACGCGCTACGTAGTGGTGATAGGTACCCACCAAGTAGTTTCCCTCTCGATTAAAAGAATAAAATAGCAACGAGAGAAAAGAGACGAAAGGGGATTTGGGACTCGTATTCTTCTTCTTCTTTCCATTTCATTTACTTATATATTTATTTTTAATTTTGAACGAGTCATTCAACTGTTACATCAAAATTTGATTGTATGATTCCTGGTTTTCTTAATTTCCAAAAACTTGGAAATAAAAATCTTAAGTATATGGTAGAAGATCAGAAGCGGAAATTTTCCAAGATAAAAAAGAAAAAACTAGGATAAAAGCGTTTGATTATGTATTGTGAATTCTGTCTGTATCAAACAATAGACGAAATTTCCTTGTTTATACTAAAAGAAAATGCCACGCTAATACCTTTTTCCATATGTATTTTACAGAACTACGGCCAAAAAAATTACCGAAACCCGAACTTGATAGAAATTGTTCCGGTTGTAGAAGTACCTGCCACGTCTGCTTCGAAAGAGAACATTGATACGCAAAAAAGTCAAAGTTCATCAGGTATGTTGTACTTTTCAATAAATGACCAATTATAATTCATCTTGTTCTTGTTTGTTTTACGTCCCAATATTCAAGATTTTGTGAGTAAGAGTCTGAACATTTTTGGGACATAGTAAGGCTTTGTTAAACAAGTTAATATCCAATTATTAATTAATTAACAATAATTTCGGCGCGCCAGGCGCCTGATCCGCCTTATTCTCATTTACTCCGCATTCTCTAGAGGTTAAAATAAATTCTCTGCACAAACATTCCTCACGGTCCACGCCGTAGGATCTGAGAAGAAAATTAGAATTAGTAGAAAAAAATATCTCTTATAAGATCCTTTCTGCAGGATCGGAGAATAAAACTAAAATCAGTTGGAAACAAAATTTGTTTCTCTTTTTCTCGTTTTTTTTCGCTTAAATTCCAATTCTTTGGTTCTTTCATCGAAAATTCAACTATTTCACTTTTGGTTATTTATTTATTTTTCATTCGAAAATTCAACTATTAGTTTAAAAAATCATGTATTAAGTTGACAATTCGTCATTTCGGCAGAAAATTAATGACTTTTAATCCAAAGGGACGGATTTTCTATCTAAAAAGACAAATATTAGGAAAACAGTGGAATTTTCGACCAAAAAAAGATGCCTTTCCAACAGACTAATTAAATTGTCAACGGAAAAATTATTTTTCTACCAAATAGTAGATTTTTTAAACAAAAAATTTGGATTAAAAATATGATAGTAGACTTTTAGACTTTTCTACCAAAAGTTTCAATTAAAAATTACAGATTTACTATGCAATAAGGCAAATGTTAGAAAAAAAAAACAGTGAAATTTTCGACCAAGAAAATGAGATTCTTCATCTAAAAAAATTTCCTATCAAAATAGTAGAGTTTTTAAATGAAAGAATTGATCTATGGATTGAAAATATAGTAGTAGGCTTGTCCATTAAAAAATGTCTTTTCTGTCAAAAGAGAAATTTTCGATCCAAAAAGACGAATTTCATATGAGAGAGTTCAATTGTTGACCAAAAAATATAGTTTAATTGTAAACAACATGATTTCAACCAAATAGTAGAATTGTAATACTAAGAAGATATGAATTCTCAACCAAAAATACTATAGTAGTCTTTTCAACCAAAAAAGAGCAAAATTTCAACGACAAATAGTTGGATTTTCATTGGTTTCTATTGATTTAGCTGAATTTTCAATCAAACAACGAGAATTTAGAAAAAATTAATTCCTTTGAGAAGGGGATAAGAGTAAAATATGAGAATAAGTGTAAAGTCTCTGCGTTATGCTATGATTCTGGATACTTGAATTTTCTGTAGGGTTAATTTTTTGGAAATATTTTGTAATAGTACTTATTCCCCTTCCGCTTGTGTAACATTTAATCCCCGCTTGACCCTTTCTTCTTTTACGCAATTCATGGATGGTCCCTATTACCCAATATTTGAATGCTCGTTTATGTTTTCGAGACTTCATCTCATAGAATCAATGAAAATTTATCTTTTTCAGATGGATCAAAATTCCAACGTTATGATGATAATGCAAGTGGTTCAGAAGACGATGACACAAAAGAAATCGACATTAAAGTAGATATAAAGACCGAAGAAAAAGAGTCAACAGAAAACGATGAAATCTTAACAGACAAAGATAATGAAAGTGACGTTGAGGCGAGTCCAAAAATCCGAACCGCAGAAGAGGAGGAGGAAGACCGACTTCTCAACGACGACGATGACGATGTCCTCCTCATGGCTGACTTGGAAGAAGAAGTCAGTCTTGATCGTTTGATGGATGAGATGGAAAGGGAGATCAAAGACGACAAAATAGACATAACTGAAAAGAAGCCCATCAGGAAAGAAAAAACCGAATCGAAAAAATTGCGAGAGCCTAAAAAGAAACCCGAGGTCAAACCAAAAGAGGTCAAACCCAAAGAGGTCAAACCAAAAGAGGTCAAGCCAAAAGAGGAGCCAGCAGAAAAAGCCGAGAAAGACAAACCTGAAGTCTCGAAACCACCTCCTCTAAAACCTGAACCAAGACCTCTTTCTCCTCGACCAAATTTCAGGCGGCGATCTTTGTCTCCGAAACCTCGACCCTGGAGAAAGACTTCTCCAAGAAGATCACCAAGAAGATCGCCTATCAGGGTCTTGAAAAAGCCGCTGAGAGAAATGCCAAGGTACAGGTCACCTCCGAGATACTTGCCTAGATCACCTAGACTTTCTCCCCGTCCAAGATCACCTCGAATCTCACCCAGAAGGTCTCCAAATCGATCACCGAGAAGATCACCTTTGCCGCTCAGAAAGCTCTCTCCTAGAGGAAGATCTCCCAGATTGTCACCACGTCGTTCACCAAGATTAAGGTCAAGATCTCGTTCGAGATCCAGATCGCCAAGACTTCTGAGATCTCCTAGAAGACTCCGTTCAAGGTCTCCTAGATATTCACCTCACAGGTATTCTCCAAGGAGATCAAGGTCTCCGCGCTCCAGGAGTCCCAGGTCCCCCAGAAGACGATTATTGTCACGTTCAAGAAGTCCCAGGTCGCCGAGGAGAGGATCGCCAAGGTTGAGATCACCCAGAATGTCACCGAGATATCGTTCACCAAGAACATCGCCTAGAAGATCTCCTTGGTCTTCTCCTAGAAGGTCGCCTAAAAGAGCATGGTCTCCTAGATGGTCTCCTAAAGATGGACAAAGGAAATTGAGGCCCAAGTCGATCACTCCAGAAAAAAAAAGCAATTCGCCACCGAAGGAAGATTTCCCTCTCAGAAAGAGCAAGTCGCCTGAGGCTAGAAAACCTAAAATTGTTGACGAAAAGCCACAAGAACCACCGAAGGAACCGGAACCGAACCCGGATCCTGTTTTGGAAGCCAGAAGACGGAAGTTTGAATCCCAAACCCCGATAGATCCGATCAATGCGAATAAGAAGATCAAACTGAGCAACAAGAAGGAGGAGTCTAAACAACCGGAAGTCAAAAAGTTAGAGATCAAGAAAGAAATCAAGAAGGTCGAGATTAAGAAACCTGAACCTGTGGAGGAAAAAGAGGAAGAGGAAGATGACCTGGGTTTGGATACTTCTTTTGAGTTTGGAGAGTTAGAGGAAGAGCTTGAGGAAGAGGAGCTTCAGGAAGTTGAAGTAAATTCTCCTGAAGTTTCTTTTGAAGTGGAACCAGTGAGTCAAGAGAAAAAGAAGAAAAAGAAAAAAGATAAAGAGATTTACCAAGTTGGGAAATTGAAAGGTGACCTGGTAGTTGGGGAGAGAGTTGTGAAGGAGAAGAAGTGTAAGAAACGGAAAGTGGAGACTGTGGTAGAAGGATCGAGTGAAGTCGGAACAGTTTTTGAAGACACGGTTGCTGTTGATGAAGAAGGTGATTTGCGTGCTGAACTCAGCAGGAGGCGAGCGGAGAGGTTGAACAGAACTGTCCCAATGCAATCTGCCAGACTGTTACAATCGGCATTTAAAGGAGTTGTAAATGAGTAAGTATCAGATTACCCAAAAATCTTTATTTCTTCAAATCTTTATTACATTCTTTTACATATTTTCTACTACCCTTATGTTTCAATTTGACTCTCATTCCCTTTATCTTTTCCCTTCCTTCCTACCCATGCTTTTTATTATCTCTTCTCCACACTGCCTCACTCTCCTTCTCTAGCTCCTGTAGCTTTTTCTTCCTCTTCCATCCATTCTATTCCTTCTCTAACATTTTCTTAACATTCTCTTGTAATCATCTACCCTCCTTTCTTCTCATACAACCATCCCATACATGTTCTCATGTCTCCTCTACCTACTCTCATCCTTTGAATTTTCTATTCTTATCCTCACCCCAACTATCTTACCTCTCATGTCCTATTCTTATCACTTCTACCATCAATCCTTTTTTTCTGTCTATCCATCTCCATTTTCTCCTTTCCTTTCTCCTCTTTTTTCCTGTTCTTGCATTATAGTCCCTCCCTATGATTAGATTCATACCTTCTACCTTTCCTTTCAATAACTTCCTTCACTCTTCTCCTTTATCTTCTATATCTCTATTTACATTTACCCCAATCTTTTACCTCTCCTATCCTTACCACTTCTACCATAAATCCTTCTCTTGTTCTCTCTATCCGAATCCATCTTTTTTCTTCCTTATCTCCTTCTTTTTCCCCGTTTTCGCATTGAAGTCCTTCCCCGTAGTTAGAATTAGTAAGAAGGTTAACTGTCTTCTTTCAAAATCTGTCAGAAAATTAGCAAACATAACGGCGGTTTTTCTAAAAATATCACAAGTTTATTTTCTCAAAAAAACTTTTCTTCCGAACCAAGAGAATTTTCTCTGCAAGGAATTGAATAATTGCATTTTTTTTAGGGGACTTCCATGAACTACGTATTTTCTTCAGGAGTGGGGTGGGGTTTGACGAAAAGTCACGTTGTTCTACATGGGGTAGGGGGGTGAGTCCGAGCCACGTGGTTATGAGAATTCTGGGAAATATATTATCCCAGTCATCAATAATTTGAATGAGTGACTAGTGTCGCTGTTTTTTGACTTAGATCATATATTCGTGCTCATATAAAGACAATATTCGGTAACTTTTATTTAGCCCGAATTATTTTTGCGGCCACAAATATTTTTCCCCAAAGGATTGAATTCTTGAAAATTTTTCCTACGAACGAAGCAAGACCTAAAAAAAAGTAAGTTATTTTTTATACAACATTTTCGTCTTGAACTAAGTTTTTTTAGTATTCATCAATTTTTTCTCAAATTCTCGTGGACAAAAAAATGGTTTGATAATTTTCTGATCGATTTAGAAAGGCAGCAAACAAGCTCACCAGATCTGTGAACCGCGATTTTATATTTTTGATTTTTTCATATTTATTTATTTTATGTAAGCTGAGACAAAATTCTATAAAATTCATAAAATTATTTCGACTTACAGGGTTGCAAAGAACAACGCAAAAGTTAATCAAAGGCACGTGGTAAAAGGAGATGAAAAACGTAAGTAGCAATCCTTATAGGATGTAAAAATTTACGAGTTTCAAATACATGAGTTGTGTTATAAATATTAGGGTGGTCCAAAAATGTCCTTATACTTCATCAAAAATAGGCTTCCTACAAATGCACCTGAAATACCAGGGAAAGCTAGAATTTTCAGGGAATTTGAAGTTGAAATTTTATACTCAATTCAATATTTTTATTCAGATATTTCTAACTATTCGAATAATTATTGATAATAATTATTTATTTTGTACTATTCTATTCTTTGTAATAAATTTGGTAGAAAATTGATGTATTTTGTTGAAAGTTCTGGTTTTCAAAACAAAACAGTTGAATTTTAACCATAAAAAATTTTTGAGTCAAGAGAGGGAGAAAAATCTCATCTAATTTGATGAATTCTAACCAAAAAATACGAATCCTCTACAAAGAGTTGAATTTTCAATAAACTATATGGATTTCAGGCCGAATAATCAATTGATCAATTTACAACCAAAGAGTTTAATTTATTTGTCTTTGGGGTAGAAAAGTTACTTTTTATTCGAAAATTTTTTTTAGGTAAAAACTCATATTTTTCTATCGAAAACTTACACATTTGGTTGAAATTTGAATTTCTTTTTTTAGCATTGATTTTCATTGGAGATTCACCAGTTAAGTTGAAAATTGGACTGTTTCGCTGAAATTTCTTTTTTTTCCCTATTTTATTACAAATTAGTTTTTCCTTTAAGTTTAACTATATATTCCAATTTTTGTTTAAAAATCAATTATTTCGTACAAAATTCATCTCTTTTTTCAACGTTCGTCTTCTTGGATAGAAAATGAAGCTCTTTCGTTGAAAATTCATTTATTTGGTTAAGGATTGAAATATTTGGTTGAAAATTCTTATTTTTCCGTTGAATTAAACTGGTTCAAAACCATTCTTTTTCAAGTAATTTTATGAACTGAAAAGGAGACTATTTGGTTGAAGTGTTTGGATTTTGTTGAAAATTAACTTTTCTGTTATAAATTCAACTCTCCGGGTTAATATTCCAACTGTCTTATGAAAAATGCATCCTCTTGGTCTGAAAATTCAACTATTTTATGGGAAGTGCAACAAGTTTTTGTTGAATTTTAATATTTTTTAGGAAGTCTGAAAATTGGTTCCAAAATGCTGCTTAGTTGAACCTTGATCTATTTGGTCAAGGATTGAAGTATTTTGTTAAAAATTCGTCTTTTTTCGTTGATTTCAACGGGTTGAGAATCGTTTTTTCTTTGTTAGAAAATAGTTTCTTGAACCGATAATAATCTAACGAAACAATTTGTTGGGGACTCATTTTAGAAAAAAAAGTAACATTTCTTTGAACATAGTTTTAAATGTTTAATAAGAAAGAAAATGACGGCGTACACTGAGAAATATAAATTCCAATACAGTATCCTAGAAGAACAACCAAACATTATTTTAAGAAGTTATCTGTTTATTTTGAAATCATATGATAAAGGTGAAGTGACTTCTTGAAACTTATTTTTCTCATTCATTTGTCAAGTTTTAGCTTCCAATTAAGATTGTAAATCAACTAATACTAAGACTTTCTGCAATATAGGGATCACAGTTGGTCAGTCTACCATTACCTATTCCCTATTTCCTTTGAAAATTTAAAATTTCGATCAAAAATTCAAATTTTCAAGTTCTTTGATAAACTGCTTTATAAAAAATCATGTTTTGGTTTGAAATTTAACGGTCCAGTTGAAAAAAAATTTGCTCTGTTCATGGTTTTACCTGATTTTATGAAAATCTGTATTTTCTGAATGAATTTATTAATTTTTTATTCAAAATGAAAATTTGTTTGTCGTTAAATCCACTGCTTGATTAAAAGCTGAACTAATTTGGTTCTTCTCTTTTGGTTGAAAATTTCATTCTCAGGTGGAAATTCGAATTATTGTGTTGAAAAATTTCAAATTTTTATTCAAAATATACAGTTATCTTTTCGGTCAAAAACCCGTCTATTTGGTTGCGGAAGTTTTGCAAACTTTTCGTGACAAAATTCATATTTTCATTTTGCAAATCATTCTGCTTTGTAAAAAGTACTCTTTTTTTTGGTTTTGAACTTTAACAGTTTAGACAAGAGTCTCCCCTGATTGAAAATTCCACTCTTTTTCCAACTTGTGTCTTTAAGGTTTGAAACTTCAACAGTTTGGTCAACATCATTTTCCTTCCTTTACTAATAAATCTCTCTTGGATGGTAATTCAATTCGATTCTTAAAATATTTTTCTTTTTGGTGTGAAGCATCAACAGTTTTTTCGACATGATTTCCCTTTTTTGACTAAAAAATCTTTCTTGATTGGAAATTCAACTCTTTTTTTTCAATTTTCATCTTCTTGATTTGAAACTTCATCTCTTGTGGTAGGCATTCCATTTTTTATATCGAAAAAAAATGGATTCTTGTCGTTATTTCAACTGCTTGGTTCAAAATTTGAGTACTTTTCAACTTTAAAGATTTCGTTGTTGGATTGGAAATTCATCCTTTCGGCTTGTAGCTTCAGCAATTTGGTCAAAGTTGTTTTTATTTCTGAGTGTTACAATTTTTTATTCGAAATTGAAATTTCTTACGGGTGAGAATTAAATCATTTGGTTGAAAATTGAACTGTATTGTTGAAAATCCTTTTTTGTTGATGAAAATTCATCTTTTCTAGTTGTAAATTCAAATATTTTTCAAAATTCATGTTCATTTAATTACTTTATATTTGACAATTTTTTTTAAAGAGTCATATCCTTCTATTTGAAAATTAAGCTGCTTGTTTCGTAACGAACTTTCCGTTGGAAATTTATATTTTCAGGGTGAAAATTTAACTGCTTCCTTAAAGAATGGTATTTTTGGATTGAACCTCCAACAATTTCGATTCCCATTGTTTTTCTTCCAGGACTGAGAAATTTTTTCTGGTCGAAAATTCCACAACTTGGTTTAAAATTGAACTGCTTTTTTGCAAAAAAAAATGTTCTCAAAACTTTATCTTCTTTTGTTAAAAATCGAAATATTTGGTTGCAAATTCGTGTAGTTTGTTGAAAACTTGTCTATTCTTGTAGAAAATTAATCTTCTCAGTTAAAAAGTTTAATTTTGTGTGAAGATTAATTTTAGTTGTAAATTCATTTTTATGGTTGTATGTTCATATATTTCAGTTTTTCTTCAAACTGATACGCTCTAAATACCTATTTTAAGTTTTATAAAGCACTTCAAACCTGGTATTCAAAAACTCGAAATTTCGGGAGCATGCTCTCAAAATGTTTGAAATTTATTTGACCCAAAGATTCCAATAATACATTCGTTCTTTCAATCGAATAATCAAAAATGAAAACAAAAAAAATGTTCCTTTTTCAGAATGAAGTCTTCTTTTTTTCGAAGAAATATTCCCCTATTTTTCCTGCAGTTGAACTTCTGAATCACTGTGATCCCTAATAAATAAATAATTTTGCTTAGTTTGACAATCAGTTAAAATTGCAAAAATTACATGAAGTATTTTACATTTATAGCAGCTCAAAAAGAAGTGAGGCGAGTAACAGTGTTGCATCGTACGCTAACTGATTTTCATGACTCTGAAGGTGCGTTTGACTTTGAATGTTTCTCGTACACGTTTAAAATAATGTTACATGGAAAAAAATTATGATCTATTATCACATTTGAGAAATGCTCTGGTTTGCAATTCAAAAAATGGAAGAGAAAGAAAACGAGAGCCTTTAATGTTCAAAATCTCATGCATGTGTTATTTTTACTGCATTTCTAATTCTGCAGGAAAAATGAATTAATACCGTTTGTTTTGTTTATAACAATGAATTAGGAGTTTTTAATCGCGTCTTTAGGTGTCCTATGGCTTCTCTCAAAAGATGTTTATGAACTTCCAAAAATATGTTATTAACCGAATTGAATTTTTTATTTATTTTCAGGTTCCTTCAATTGTTCAATTTCTAACGCTTTGAATCAGAAATAATAAAATTTCAATTCCTTCAAATTTTAAATTGTGTCGTTCTCAAATTTTTAATCTGAAACTATTCAATTTCGATTTTAATTTTTGGGACTGTTTAATTGAAAATAAAAATTTTCAATTTACACTCGTATCTAATGTAGAGTTATTTAATTTTAAGATTCTTGAATTCGAAATTATAATGTTCAATTTGAAACGCCTTGAATTAGAATTGATACAATTTTAACTTCTCCCTAATGAAATTGTCCTGTTCCCAAAATTCTCGTTAATCATTCAATTCTGAGAGCTTCTGATTAGAAATAATACTATTTTAATTCTTTTAAGTTTCAACTGATCCAGTTCCCGAAATTCCAACATGGAACTTTTCAATTTTCAAGGTTTCAAAATTGTCCTCTCTCTGAAAATTTTTATCTGAAACCATTTCAATTCAAGGTTTTTAATTTCAAAATAATTTTTTTAACAATTTTCCAATTTTGAGATCTTCTGATTAGAAATAGTAAAATTTTAATTTTTTTGAGGTTCAAATGATTCAAGATTCTAACCTGGAGTTATTCATTTTTGAATGTTCAAAAATTGTTGTAATTCTGAAATAATGATATGAAATCATTTGATTTCAAGATTGCTGGATTCAAAATAAAATTTCGATCTCAATCAATTCTCCTCAGGGGTTGTTCAATTTCGAAAGCTTCTAATTAATGATAATACGAATTCAATTCCTGTCGAATAATTCAATGTTCCAAATTCTAATCTAAAAATAATCAATTTTGAAAATTTCAAAAAATCTCCATTTTTCAGAATTACAATCTGAATTCCTTCAATGTTAACCCGTATCTAATGAAATTGCCCTATTTTCAAACTATTCAATTTTGAAAGTTTTGAAATTGTTTAATTTTCGAAATTTCAATTCGAATTCATTCAGTTTTGATATTCTCAAATTTAAAATTATATTGTTCAATTTTTAACGCACTCAATGAGAATCGATACAATTTCAACTTCTTTTTAATGAAATCGTACAATTCACTGATTTCTCGTCTATAATCATTCAATTTCGAAAGCTTCTGATTGAAAATAATCAAACTTCCATTCATTTTAGTTTCAAATGCTCCGATTCCCAAAAAATTAATCTAAATCTATTCAATTTTAGACGATTTTAAACTGCTCCAACCTCAAAGTTTTAATCTATAGTAAATTCGATTTTAATGTTAATTAAATTAAATGTTCAATTTTGAGGTTTTTGAATTAAAAGTGAAATTTGTTCAATTTTGAGAGCTTCTATCTATTGATAATAGAATGTCAATCCATTCTAACTCCAAATGATACGATTTTCAAAGTTGAAATGTAACTATATATGGAAATTGAGAATCTGAAATTGAAAAAACAATATCAAATCTCTTATTAACTATTTAATTCTGAGAATTGTTAAAAATTGACATATTTTTGAAATTTTGATCTGGACTTGTTTAATTGCAACTCTTTTCCAATGAAATTTATCAATTTTCAAAATTTTTTCTGTAAATTTTTTAAGTTTAAGAACTTTGTTCAAAAATAGTTCATTTTGAATTTTTTTTAAATAAAATCATTCAATTCCAATTTTGGAAAATTTCAAATCGTCAATATTTCGAGAATTTAATTCGAATATTTTTAATTTCGAGATTCTTGAATTCAAAATCACAATATTGTTCAATTTGAGGCGATTTGAATTAGAATTGATATAATCTCATTTTCTTTCTAATGAAATTCACAACATTTTTGTCTAACATCTTTTATTTTTAGGCGTTTCTGATTAGGAATAAAACAATTTCAATTCATCTAGTTTTAAGTCAACTGGTTGAAAATGTTTTTTTTTCTGAAAAGTTTTTCTTAAAATTAGAACCTTGTATTTTATCGAAAATTTGTATTTTAGAAGCAAATCAATATTCTTGGTTGGAAATTTATCTTAGCGGATTGAAAATTTATGAATTTTATTGCAAGTAAAATTATTTTGTTGAATATTCAACTATTTTTCAAAAGCATTTTTTTTGTCGAAAATCCAACTGTTTTGTTAAAAAATTGTGGTTTTGGATTTCATTTCTTTTCGGTCGGTAGAACATACACTTTTTATAACACGACTGTTTTCGGTTGTATCTTCTTCGGTTTGATCTTCTTTGTTTGAAAATTTGGCTATTTGCTTAAAAATGTATCTGTTTTGTTGAAAGTTTAATAATTTTGTTGAAAATTCGTCCTTCCGGAATAAAAATTGAATTGGTCGGTTTGGAATTAAAGTCGCTTCTAAAAAATTTGTCCTTTTGGATTGCAAATTCAATCTTACTTGATGTTGCTAGCTAATCTAATGAAATATTTAAATTCTTCTAGAAGAGACAGCTATCGAGCCTAAAGTTCCAGTTCGCTTGAGGCTAGGAATCAACAAAACAATTCAAGAAACGAGAGAGACAAAAGTCTCAAGGAAGTCATCAAAAAGGCAGGGTCGTAAGGTAAAACATAAAAATAATTTGTCCTTAGATTCCCAAAATTCTATGTAAAAAAATTGAATTTCTAACATGCGTACTGATTATTACATATATCCGTGGATAGAGACAACCTAAAAGGTTGCCAATAGTTTAATGAAATTGTTTCATAATTATAGCGATTTACGATTCGTAGTTTATGCGCTTCAAGATTTTGAACAATTTTCATCAATAATTTATGCGCTTTTTTAATCGAGCTCTAACTTGATCTCCGTACGACCAACACTTGAAAATTTGTTCAACGTCTATTCTCCTTGAAAATATCTATTTTACTTTGTTATTAATGTCTTAATACTGTTCAAGTATCACAGAACTTTCATATCTCATTTTTTTTTATAGTAGAAACATTTAGGGCGTCGCTTTTTTCCGTCAATTTCGATATTGCAGACTTGACATAGAAATCGTTCAAAAAAGTCTCTTTAAGTATGATCAATCTTTATATTAAGATTAAAGAGTTTGTACATAAACCCATTTTATTATGTAATTTGATTCCTGTTTATATTACATTATTTGTATTATTTAATATTGCAATCATGGGATCTGTTTTAACGATTTTGAAAGAGAAAAAAAACATGATTTAGAATCATATTTGCAACTCAGTGATATTTGCAAATTTTTTAGGAATTCAAACATGTTTTTGAAACAGTTATTTCTTCTATTACTATTTTCGGTATATTCTTTTCTGAAAAAAAACGTGACAGAAAACTTGCAATATTTTACATCACAATATAAGCGACTTATCGGAAACTCAAATACTTTCAGATTAGCCATAAGTTGAAATAATTTTTAGTGTTTTTATAGCCAACGGAATCTTAGATTTTAAATTAATTTTATTAAATAAAGCATGAGTGAAATGATTTTATTTTTACCCAAGTTGTGTACATACTATTATTACGAAATGTATATAAATTTTAAAAAAGGGTGATTAAAAACTGCGAACACAAAAAATTGTATCAAATCTTCTCATTTGTAAATTATAGCAGGAATTCATTAGTTTGGACATTTCTCTTATTTGCATGTAGGTAGGATTAATTTTGTTTTTCAAAAGCTCTGGTCAGTCTGTTCCAATTAAATCGTCAAATATTGGTTTATAATATTATGCAGTGCATAACATATTTATAATTTACTTTTTACTTGGACTTAGTAAATGTTTAACTATTTTTCATGTTATAAAAAATGCCCCTGCCATAAACTCTGCTTTTCTTTTTCGAAAATAAAGGTTCGATTCTCCTTATTTTGAATTTCAATCTAAATCATAGAGATTCAAGAGGAACAATAGCTTTTTATAGTGAATCGAAGCCTCACATCGAAAATAAATAAATGGCATTATAATTCAAGAATAGACACTAAACAATTGAAAATATGTGAATTATTATTATTTTTCTTCTTACTTTTCTTATAGTACAAATTTCTTATGACTTCGTTTGAATTACAGTTTTGATTTGTTCTAGATTGAAATTATTTTCAGTTTACGAATCAGATCAATTGTATTATCGCTTTAAAATTTAAATGTTCAAAATTTTCACACTAAATTTGAAAATTTTCAATCCTTTTTGCTTACAGTTAAAATATGTGGGATGGAATAATTTTGTCGAAAAAGTAATTCAGATTGTTGGAAATGATTGGATATATAATAAATGGGATCGAAAATTGCAAAAAAACAAAATCAATTAAATTTTTTCTGACGACCTAATTGTTCCGAGTTTCCAGAATACCGAATGTGAAAAACTACTAAAAACATAAAAGCCGAAACATCAATTTTCCCCGATCAATAAAAATTCCCGAAAGAATATGGAACTTCTAAAAATGTTTATTCCTGAAATATTAGAACCTGAATTTTCAAATTTTCGGAATTTTCGAATTGTAAAAATTTCAAGAGACAAAATAATTCTGCCGAAAAAGCAAAACCCGGAATGTTGAAAAATACCGAAAGTATAATTGCAGAAGAGGAGATCACTGAAGTTTCAAATCACAAGAGATAAATTCAATGAAATTGAAATATTCCCTGAGTAATAATTAACAAAACTAGAAGAATTACAAACTGTAAATTATGAAATTAGTTTCATAATTATCGGAAAAATTTTAATTAAAAATGTTAAGTTTTCCGAGATTTGAAGATTTATTTTGTTATTTATAGTTGGTAATTAAAGGAATCCAAGAATTATAAGTTTCTGCAAGAAATATTTTGAATATTTACCAAAATAGAAAATTTTCGAGATTTCAAATTACTGAAAATAAATAAAACTCTCGAAAATATTTATAACGAAATTTCATGATTTCATATCTTTTAGAATAATATATGTTTTTTAGATAAGGGAAATTAAAATTTCGTCATTTTAAACATTCTGTTTTTAAAATTCCGAAAATTTGATATTTTCAGTGATTTGAAATTCCTAAATTTTTCTAGTTCAGCTATCTTCCACTTTCTGAATAATAAAATTTCGTTATTAAACATTATCTGTAGTCAAATTTTTCCCTGTCATTCGAGATTTGTGAAATTTTTTTATTGGTAATTATTTTTTGGTATTTCATAGCATTACCGAAGATAAAAAAACTACCAAAAATATTAATTAACAAAATTAAAGTATCCCAGATGCGGATGAAATCGAAAATAGCCAAATTCAGAAATAATAGAGTTCCAAAATTGGTAGATTGGTTGCATAATTACTAAAATTTATAACCCAGAGTTCTAAAAATGTTGAAATTCCAATTACTTGATTATTTCAAATTCCATGAGTTATATGAATTTACTATTATGTTTTTGTGGAGTAATATTTTATTCTATTTAGGATATTGGAATTATTTGGTAATTTCACCAGTTCAGGTTATAAAAATTTCCGAATTCTTCTAGTTTCCTTGATTTTTACTTCAAGAATATTTCAATTTTGGTGATAAATGGTTTCCTTAGTTTCATTCCATTCCTTGATTTGAAATTTCGGGGATTTTTTATTTTGTATTATCGAAGAAACTACAAAAATTTAGAAATTACCGAAATTATTGAGTTCTCAAAATACTTCGAAGCTTGAAATGTCAAATTCCTCAAAACATCAATTTCGGCCATTTTGAAATTTTTGTAGTTCCTTCAACTTTCATTTGCGGAATATTTCAATTTCGTTATTAAATTTTTTTATTAGTCTTAATTTGGGAATTTCAGATTCCGGTTATTCTCAGGATTGAAAATTTCTGTAATTTACTAATTATGAGATTTGAGTATTCGAATTTATAAAATTTCCGGAATTCAATCATTTTTGTGATTCAAAATCCCGCGCCCTTCCCTCCCACCCCACCTCCTCCCTTCTTGTCGTTTTAACTTTTC
>WSXT02246834.1:0-15293 GCA_011762715.2 Neuroterus valhalla | reverse complement strand
CATTTTTCAGTCGTTACATGGAATGAACTTTCATTCTAAGAGAATGAACTTTCATTCCAAGGAATTTAGAGTGTAGCTTCAATACATTAAGATATTTATTTTGCAAGCAGTTCAAGAAAACTAATACTAAATAATTTCAATGTTAGTTTGACTGAACTGAACGATTTTTAATATCAGACTAATTAAAAATGAAGCATACAGCAACTACACAATATAGTAGCAGCGGTAAGAAAATGGTTCAAATTTAGCTCCGAATGTAAGAAAAGCGAGAAAATTGGTGTACAAATTCTTTGTGACTAGAAAAGATTTGGGACCAAGTAATAAAAATTATCAGTTTTTCTTGCTGTGGAAAATTTGGTATTTTTCTAAACAATAAGATAAGTAACTTCGTATTTTTGATCATGGTAAAGAATTCTACTTGTTTTTAAATCCACGAAAAAAAGTTTCAAACAATTGAAACATACCAAAATAATGACGATCATTTTTTCTGGAAAGGAAACATTCCTCATTTTTTTGAATGTGCAATCTGGAGTTCCAGTGACATACACGCGATTCAGAAGCCTTCGAAGCCCATTCAAAGCAAGTGAACTGATTTTTGTTCCTTAAGTATAGAACTGCATGTAAAAAAATTGTTTATCAAGGGAAATGCGCGTTCCAAAAATTCTCGATTACTTGTGAAGAAAAGTTGCATCACTTCTTCTATTTTTCAATTCGAAAAAAATGCAATGAATTAGTTTTGAGCTATTACTCAGCTCCATTGAATTTTGAAAGTAACGTCCTGAAAGAATCAACCACTTCCAAGCAAGACGCTTATTGTCAAAGATACGGCGTCTATTAGTCTATTGGATGGTGAAAAAAAAAACAGGCGACAACAATAAACTGCTCTTCCTTTCAATGATCGAACATGGATCCACTTCTGACCCCCATTCTGAATGGCAATCCTTTTCTATTGAATTGTTCGATTTTCAGATTTCTTTCACTCTTACATTATTGAATTATTTGAAGTTTCACGCATGAAAATTCCAAAGCATACCAATTTAGTTTTCTTTCTTTAAAAGTTCGAAATTTCAACTATTCCATTGTATTCAACATTGATATTTTGAATGTTATGATGTGAAGTGTTTCAATTTTAAAGTATATTTAAAAGTTATTGTGAATAGACAAATTTTGAACAAAAAGATATGGAAATTTTATACTTCAATTTCTCCAATGTTTAATAGTTTGAACCATTTTTGGAAGAATTCTATACATTTTAATAGATCTAAAGGATGAAAATGCTTTCGTATTTTAAAATTAGAACTATCAATTTATCGAACAAAAATAAGAGAGCACACAGCATTGAGTTATTTGAATCGAAACTTTTTAAATAACAATCGTTCGAAATTCAGCATTAATCAAGTTTGAGTGGTTGGAATTGTAGACAATATTGCACAAGCTCAAAGGTTTTTAATATAGGTATTTCATGAACAATGAAGAATTAAAAAAAACTGCAAACAGGATCAATAGACAAGCTTTCTCTAAAATGAGCCTAAGAACTGAATATTTGTATCTTTCTGAGAATAATAATTACATTATTTTTATGAATTACATAATCGGCAATATCCTATTCAAAATTTGACAAGGGAATTCCCCTATTATGCGGTCGGCAACATCAAAAATTTCGTATAAGAATATTTTTCATTTTGCTCCATTCTAATTTATAGGTTAAGTTTGATATAAGGACATTTTTTAATTTTGTATATTGACAAAATAATCCTACTTACGGTGGAAATTATTTTCTTGTAAATAACAAATAGTTGGTTCTAAAATCTTGATTGATTAATAATCAAGTTCTAAACAAATTGGCAGGTTACATTTCTGTATCTAAAATGTAACTAACGAGATGACCTTAAAGCTGTAACTGTGATGTTTATGCAACGACCCATCACCCAATCTTGCCCAAACAGAAATGAGTTGTGAAATGCTCGATATTACAAATCGATTAATTTCACAAAAAAAGTTACTCAGTTTTCAATTGAACAATTAAACGAAATTGTTCTCTCATTGTTACATACTCGTAATTCGATTTTCATTATTCTAATTTTTTATTAAGAAAATGCCTAACACTGAAACCTACGGTCGGTAAGGTAGGCATTTTTAAAAGTTGTGTAATATCTTTGGTAACTTATCAGATTTTATGACGTTATAACCATCTGTCGGTAATGTCACTTACGTGTAAAATATTTTCTCAATCCAAAATTTTCCTAAAATGTCGGAAGAAATAAAAATTTTGAAATAAGTGTGCGTATTACTCCAAAGAAATGATGGATCATTTATACAATTTTTAGCGATGGAAAAGAAAACGAACAATAACTCAGTTTCAAATTATGGTTTTTAAGTTTCTTATTTGAGTCTCAAAAAAATATAATTATTAGAAGAGGAGTTCCAAGGAATATCCTTAGATTTCAATATTACTATAATTTTATTTATTATCACTTAAAGAAAAAATACGTAATTCTTCTCGTCTTAATAACATAAGATTTTTATTTTTCGTTTCATATTTTATAAATTAGAGAAAAATTTCGAATTCAAAAGAAACAAGATTTCTTATAAAAATACATTTCAACACATGCGGCGCTCTACCTAATCTCATTAAATCAAACTTTTGAAGTTTCGACCATTCTAGATTTGGAATCTAAAAATAAAGCTTTTCCAGAAAAACGTTGCCTTCAAATCTGAAGAGGCTTATAATAACAAAAAAAAAATCTAAACAAATAGAAAGTTGCATGATCATTCTCAAAATGATCAACCGTATACAGTGTATTTATCATTTGAAAGAAAAAAACACCAAACTATTTATCCCACAGTCCAATTTCTTTCATCTTCGTCTGGAAATATTTTTCCAGGGTGTTAGCACACCGAAAATACTCAGTCTCTCTGCTATTGTAAAATCTGCAATTCGTAAAGATTCTCGTCATGTCTGCGATGAACAGTCTTCGACTAACATAATACCCGTCTTTCAAACGATCAGTCATAGTTTTTAGGTCCATTGGATATTTAATGTGGTCGTAATAATCCGGAACTTCATCCTTGTCTACTGGTTTTAAAAACGGCCAGGCGGTGCTTTGCTTTTTTACACTGTTGAGAACTTCTTTTAGTCCGTTGTACAAAGAATTTTTTACGTCCAAACAAGCCTCGACTGGTTCCTGTCCCTGGACAGTTTTAGCAATGCCTCTCGTTCTTGTCTGACCGTAACTCTTCCACCCAGTCTCACAAATGCCTGAAATAAGATTTTGAGATAATTAAAAATTTTAAACAAGTATTTAGAAAAAATAAGGGCTTAAGGTCATATCAGGGCACCACCTACTACCTGAAGGCTCATCCGCAGGTAATTACAAAATATGAGATTCTTCAATTCTGGATTTAACCATTTTTAAATTAATAATGGAAATCGAATTCATACCGAGAGAATGGAATCCAAATTTGAAAAAAAAAACAAATTTTCGACAATTATTTTAATTTTCAACCCGAAAATACTGATTCTCAAACAAGGGCAACCTTTAACCATTAACTTGTTGATCTAGAAAAAAAAACACATTCTTAACAAAATGACGAATTTTGTGAAAAACAGTTGAATTGTTAACCCAAAACGCTGGATTTCCAACGAAAAAGTTAATTTGTAACCAAACTTTTAAACTTCAAACAAAACTGATTCTTTTCAACGAATTTGTTCACTTATAAACTGAAAGAAAATAAAATTTCTTCCAAAAGAGTGGGATTTTCAAGTCAAAAAGACAAATTTTCGAACAATACTTGAATTTCCAACCTGAAATTTTTAATTTTCCACCAAATTGTTGAACTTTCAACAAAACATATCCTTCTATACCCAAAAGACGGATTTTTCACCGAACAGTCAAAATTTCAACCCGTTAATATGAATTCCCAAATAAACAATCAAATTCTCAATATAAAAAAACATGACTTTTTAATAAGATTGGTAAATTTTTAGTTAAACAAAAAGTGAAGGTTCTACAAAAAGAGAGAAATCCTGAAACAAAATAGACAAATTTTCTACAAAAAGGTCAAATCTGCAAACCTAAAATATGGACATTCAACAAACAAATTTATTTTCAACCATTTTGTTGGATTTCCACCAAAATACTCGAATTCTGAGCCCAAAAGAAGAATTTTCCATAAAATGAGAAAGTTTTCAACAGAAAAAAAATGCTTTGTCAATAAAAAATCTAATTCATTACACAATTATTAATTTTGATCAACTTTGTGGAAGTAAATTAATTAAGTTCTTTATGATTAAAAATATGTCGACAGATGCTTATGCTAGACAGTTTAACATTATTTTACAGATTTGAGAAAAATATTACTGATTACTAACAATACAACTATATTTCAATGTTCAAAATCAAATTTCTACTGAATTTTCAACCATGAAAAATTTCTCAGTGAACAAAGAAACAAAATTTTAACCAAATTGGGGAATTTTCAGGCGGCAAAGATAAATGTTTATTCATCAAAGTAATTCCTTACAAAAAACATCGATTTTCTTACAGATAATATGAATTTCAATCAAAAAAGATGAATTCATGAATTCATCAACAACAACAAAATTCACTTTTGGTTGAAAAAAAAGTATTGATCAACAGGAAAAATTAATTTCCAAGAAAATAGTTGAATTTTTCATTAAACTAGATCTTTGATTGAGAAGAACACGAATTTTGAGCAAATTGTCGAACTTTGTACTGAAATGACGAATTTCATACAAAACCGTTGAATTTATGCCAAAAGAGATTCTTCTCGATAAAACAGATCAATTTTCAACAAAATAGTCAAATTCACAACAAAAGAGTTGAATTTTCAGCCCAAAAAGAGTATTCAGTCAAGGAGAAAAAGAAACTTCTACTAAATTGTTGTAAAGTTCAAAACCAAAAAGACTTGTATGTACTTGTATGTACAAGTACTTACAAAACAATTGAATTTTCAACTGAATAGGATGTGTCTTTTCAAAAACCTGACGAACGTTCGACTTAAAAGAAGAAATTTATTATACCAAAAGAAAAAGGATTCTTTACACAAAAAAGTTAAATTTTCAACAAACAAGTATTGATTCTAAACAAAAAATGGAACATTTAACCGAATTTTTTAATTCTTGACCAAAAAAGGCGAATTCTCTAGAAATCAGTTAACTTCTCAACGCAAGAATACCATTTTTTGTCAAACAAGGTTTTTTTAACCTAGTAGTGGAATTTTCAACCAAAAAAAGATTTTTGGTTCAAGAATTGAACCAATTTTACCTACATTGTTGGATTTTTAATAAAAATGATAAATTCCCTATAAAGTTGTGCTTTCGAAAAGAAAACAATGCTTTTAACAAAAAAATTAGTTTTCACGGAAATTGTTGAATTTTTAATCCGTAAATATGAATTTTGAACCGAATAATCGGTATATTAACCAAAAAGAATTAATTTCGAGCACAATTGTTTAATCTTGAACTAGAAAGAATTGCATTTCTACCAGGAGGGAGGAATTTTCGAACAAAATATTCAAATTTTCCAACCAAACAGTGATTTCTTAACAGAAACAAAAAAATTCTAGATAAATAGTTGGAATTCTGATCCTTGAATATAAATTTCCAACAAACAAACTTATTTTGAATTAGGTTGTTAATTTTTTTACTAAATAGTTTGGAAAAAATTGATTTTCGATCAAACAAATAAAGAAAAAAAATGCATGTTCAATTGTCAAGTAGACTAGGCCTACTGGGGATCACCATGTGAAAAAAACGCTCCTTGAACCCGACCTCATAGTGGTGTGGAACAGAGTTCCTTATTACCTACACATTAGCTAAACTTCTAATATTCAAATCATTATATTCAAAAAGTTTTTCTATACATGTCACAGACAAGCGTTAGGGTAAAGTGAAAATGCTCAAACTAGTCGAATCGTTTGAGTTAAGGGGGAAAAAACTGTGGTTGAAATCCGGAAGAGAAACATTATCATTTTTATTATTATTGAAATATTATTATTCATTAGCAAAAACTTGATCAGCGGACTCCTCAATTTTCAACGGATCAGAGATTTTTTTTTTAATACTCATGAAGAATTGTACTTTAACGTAGAGATGCACGTTTTTCGAATTTGTTATTGAATAATTGGTTATTTAACTTTAAATTTGCTATTGGTTATATTTGCGTTATTTACTTAGCCCCATTCATCGTTCATAGTTTTAACAATTTCTATAAACAATTCACAGATTTGGCATACCAATGCTTCGAAAAATTTTCTATTCTGTGGAATCATATATTCTCGTCTGATAATCAAGAATATCACACAATAGAGTTCCATGAAACAACATTTGTCATTACTTTGTTAACATTTGTTAATTTTTTTACACAAATTGTTTATAGCAATGACAAATGTTGTTTCATGGAACTCTATTGTGTAATATTCTTGATCTTCAGACGAAAATAAATGATTCCATAGAAACGAAAAATTTTCGATGCACAGATATGCCAAATAAGTGAATTTGTTTATAAAAATTGTTTATAACAATGACAAATATTGTTTCATGGAACTCTAATGTGTAATGTTCTTGTTCCTTAGATGAAAATGAATGATTCCACAGAATAGAAAATTTTTCGAAGCATGGGTATGCCAAATATGTGAATTTGTTTATAAAAAATTGTTTTAAACTATGAACTATAATTCATATTTGGTGCTTGATCGCAATCAAAAATTGTTTCTTCACATTTTCATAACAAAATCTATGTAAGTAATACATTCGACATCCAAAAACGCCACAGTTAACAGTTATATACATTAATTTGTTTATGATAATTACCAAAATGCAGGATACTTATCTGCAAGTTACCTTTTTATTCAGAAAAAGTAACTTTACTACTTCAACACCTCTGTGAAGGAATATCGGTGAATGGGGCTAAGTAAATATCGCAAATATAACCAATTGCAAATTTAAAGTTAAATAACAAAATATTCAATAACAAATTCAAGAAACGTGCACCTCTATGTTATAGTATGATTCTTCTAGTGCATTAAAGAAAAAAAAACTCTGATCCGTTGAAAATTGAGAAGTCTGCTGATTTTTGTGCCAAGAAAGTGCTTTTTTTCCCACTGTGCGACTTCAAAATCATCTTTTTGACATGATTACACGAAATGAAAATGTACACCTACCTGGAATTGCCTCAACCGGAATTCCTCGAACTCCCTCCTTAAAGCAAGTTAATCCAGGATGAATTTTCTGGATCTCCTGATGCTTTTGCTGAATCAGCTTTTTGATTATATCCTTCTGTTTTCTAATTACCGCTGAGAATTCTGTGTAAACAATCTTCGGATTGAGTTCACAATGCATCAGAGTCGCATCCTCATAATCTTTAATATATCCCTGGTAAACCAACCTCGGGAGTTTAATATTCTTACTGAAGCCCTGTTTCTTGAAATACCCAATCGCATATTTATCAGCAAAGGTCAAAAAGTGAAGAATGTTTTTCCTAATATGATAATCCTTCAACATGTTCATCAAATGTGTTCCATATCCCTTCACCTGTTCCTGACTCGTCACAGCGCAGAAAACAATCTCAGTAAATCCTTGAGATGGAAACATCCTAAAACAAATTCCTCCAATGGGCCTTCCACTTTTAATCAAAGCGAGAGTCTTGTGCTTTGGATCAAAGACAAACTGCGAAATATACTCCTTCGGCATTTTGGGAAGCTGTTGGCAAAATACGTTATGCAGACCGATCAACCAAAGCATCGTTTGCTTCGATACAGGTTGGGTTAAGCTATTCCCGACTACATGGAATTCAATCACTTTTCTGCTCTCCTCCATCTTTGCTGTCTCGTCCCTCGGGACATTTGTCGAAAAGACAGCATCTGGTCCACACATGTAGTTTGGATCGTCGATCCTCGCAACAATCTCTGCAATTATATCACCTGGAAGATCCTCAAAAGGCTCTTCATTTCGTTTCTTCTTCGCATCTATTCTTACCTCCCCTCTCTTATCAAGAGGTCTTTTCAAACTACAACTGTCTCCCGAGGTATATAATCTTTCAAAGTCTCGTGACTGATCCCCTTCATCCAAATTTTGCAGATGTGCAGGCGGAGCCTGGTTGAACTCTGGACTCCAGATCAGCGAGGTGTCGGAATAGAGTTCTTCCTCCAGCATTGATAAAAACCGGGGAAAGTGTGTGAACACAAAAACCCGCTTTTCCGGAGACATTCTGTCCCTCTCGCTGTGGCATTTGTCCATCAGTTGTCTGCAGACTGACTTAAAAACGGCACGAAGAAGAGTCCTGCCAAAAACTCGGGTTGTATCATAATGCGGAAGAGAGTCACAGAATGCTGGAACCTGGCAGAAAACTAACCAGCGGGTGTAGTTAATTTTGTAAGCAGGAGCCTCGTCAGCGGGAATGGTGTTTCGCAAAGCACTGGGGGTTTCGAAATTCCAGTGGTTCAGACAGTGGAGGAACATCTTGGCCAAGTCATGCATCACTTGCCATTCCTGATGGGATAAGTGACCGAATTTCAGAACCACAAAGTTTGTCACGGCTTTTTCGATGCTGGTTCTCTCGAAAGGAGGCTGACCTAAAGGTCCTTCGATAGCAGGTTTGCTTTTCGAAAGAATCGCCTTTCGGAGAAGCTTACAGAGGTAGTAGTAAACTTTTTTAGTGTCTGGGTCTTTTTCACTATGCATGCTCATGAAAATGTTGTCGACGTCAACAACCATCCCGAGGAGTTTGTTTATTTCGTCGTCGGTCTCCTGGAGAAGATGAGAAACGTGTTTCTCGAGAGGATGAGAGCAGGACCGGCATGGATCGGAAAAAGTGGCGACGGTGACGATGGAGGAATCAGTTTTTGGGGATTTAACAACGGGTTGGTTGACTCGCCATCCGATACATTTACAGCCTTCTTCCTGGCAGGCACAGTAGTTAGCGAGTTTGATGAGTTTCTTTGATTGAGGCCAGGCGAAAACTTGCTGTTTACGTTGTTGGATTCGGCGCTGGTTGCTTTGCCGACTTGCCTGCTCTCCAACTCGAGAGGAATTGGATTCGGAGGTCGAGTTTGAAGGGAGTTGAGGAGCAGACGCCTGCTCCCGAGTGTCTTCTGACATTTTAGCTGGCAGAATTCCGTTCCTGATTTTGAAAATTGAAAGTATAATTATTGATCAGCCAGAATCAGTTCTGAGTTTCATATTTTGGTTAACTTTTGGATTAAAAATAATTGAGATTTTAACGCTTGTGGAGGCGCAGTGAAAATCCTGAAATTGATCGAATCGTTTGAGCTGAGGGTAAAGACTTTGAGGATCGGCATCTGAGTGAAGTGGAAACTGAATTTTTGGAATCGGTAAATTTATTCTGCTCTCTTTTTTAATTTGAAAATTCGAAGACAAATTCCGAATAAATAGTTAAAAAAATTACAAATTAGAAATTTGAGAAAAAATGTGGTCAATTTAGAACTTTCATCAAATGTGCAAAAAAAAAAATTTTTTTAGAGACCATTTCAGAAAAAGCTGAATATGACGGACCTGAAATGTATTTAGCTTGAAACGCGGAAACATGTTATCATTTGGCTTTTTCGTATAAAAAATACAATTTTTACTTGGTTCAAGCTGAGGCAATGTTGGGTTTGATATACTCAAATTTTTTCAAACTGTGTACATATGACATGATGATATATGATAATCATAAAATATATTTTTTCAGCATTCAGAATTCAGAATTTTTCTAAAAATTAAATTTTTGAATCAAAGGAGATAACAGAAGATATTGACCGATTAAAACGTTTTGTGTTTAGTTTCTCCGGATGTCAAAGAGACATTTCTTTCTATTCCTTAACACTCAAATTTCCTCGAAAATAAGCAAGGTAATGCTTCCTTATTTTTGTTTTGATTGAATAATTTTGATTAAGAAGCTCGAAAATGGAAATACTTCAGAATCAAGCATTCAAAACCAAATTGCTCGGAATTTGAAAATGTTTCAAAATATGAGGAACAACGATTTCAACAGCAAATGAAAATTTGAAGCTTGTAAAATAGTACGATTCGGTAAAATATTTTAACATTATAAAAAAAATTTGAAATTAATTTATTCCGTATCTCATCATTTTACCTAGCCCCACAACAATAACATGTTTGAAATGTTTTAAGGATATTAAAAATTACAAATAGAATTATTGAATAAATTTTCGAATTCTTTCAAAACCACTTTAGGTATTTCAGGAAACTTACGACTCTCTCAACGATAGAAAAGTTTCCTCAGGTGAAGTTGTTGATATTTTGATAACATCGCTGTTTAGGAAACCACTTTCAACGGATAGTTGAAATTTTCTGAAAATGCTGAAAAATAAAGTGAAGAATTAGTATGATTTTAAAAAACGTTGAAGATTAAAAGTGAAAAATTATCTAATTACAAGCTGTAAAGTCGTTTTTGACTATTAAACTCAAAAATGTTTTAGTTCAGATATTTGATAACTAAGTATGCCCTTTATCATTTATTATTTGAAATTTAACTTCAATAGAAGTGAAGTGAACAATATTTTACAGTGTTTTTCGAAAGGAAATATTTCGAAATATGCAGACTAATTTTGAACAAAGAAATAATCAAAATAACGAAGAACAATGTTAATTTGCTCATTTATTCGGAGAAATGCTGTTTTGAGATTTTATTCATGCCAAGAAAAAACTTCTAAGGCATCAGTTTTTTTAAATAAGATTTTATTGCAGCATTAAAGTATCCACAATTTATATCGAAATAAAACGTAGAAACAATAAAATTATAACTCAATATAAATTTAGAATGTAGGAAATAATGATTCCATCAAAAAATTTTATTCTGCATTCGTTTTTCCAAATTGAGCATGTACTGTTCAAGAAAATAACAGTTCAAAGGAATGATTATTCCATTGTTATTAATTCTTGAGAAAGTTAACATCAGTTTGACGTATCGTAAATAAACAATCAAAAGTTGCTGCTAATGTGATTTTAGGCCAATTTTTGTCGTCCCTTCGAATCTCAAAAGATTATTTCTTGATATTATGCTTCGAATACACACTTTGACATTAGGTAATTAATCAGAAAAAAAGAACATTTTTCTAAAAAAAAACGTATATGGATAACATATAAGCATTAATAACATAAAACTAATTTTGCAATTGCAAAAAATGGTATAATTCACAAGACAGGTTATGTCCCATTTCGCGCGAAAATGTCGAATTGATTAATAAAAGAAGTAGATACAAAAGTATTTTAATGGAAAAAACTGTGTACTCACAACAAAATATAAGTTTGAGCAACTTAAATACCAGGATTATTATAATTTTAATAATGTAAAATTGAAAATAATCTAATATATCTGACGTTTTGACAACATTATCAGCGTCAGAAAATGAACCGATTACTCTCTGGCGGAATAAAGTAGAACTAACGTTCAGGGCCGTGAGTATGAAAATGGAAAACATTGATTTTCGCAGTTTTCACATGAAATAATTTTTAGAAATGATGATATAACTCATTGGTGTTGAGAAAAACACTTGTTTTCTAATTTTTAACTGTAATTTTTTTTGGAAAAATGTTGACTTTTAAACTTAATAGTAAAGATTTCTTGTTTCCTGAAATATATCAATAGTAAATCGATCAGTTTTGGGATTATAATGAGTATTTTTATACAAATATAAAATGAATTGAATATAGATTTAAATTTTCTCCTCAACCCCCCTTACTTTTAACCTTGTTTCCATACAAAAAATCTTCAGAACTGAGCAGTTGGTTACAATAAAAGGAATCAAATTTCATTTTCGTTATTAGAAGTCACTCATTATCATTCGTTTCGCACATAATTTTCTGAAGGACAGATGAAAAACAAGTGACTTCTGAAAATGCAACTCAGACCTTCCACAATTAAGTACGTGATATGACACGAAATTTAAGGGTGTTAGAGCCATGTTATACATACTTGCATTTTCTGTCGCAACAAATCACGCCCATGTACGAAATGAAGTTTTAAGTTAAAATTTTGATGAATAATTGGAGAGACTAAGGAACGTTCGTATACAGTTCTAAATTTTTTTAACTATCAGAAAATTTTATTTTGGGCAATTTTGTTTGAAGTACCAGAAATTTTGGGCTATACAAACATTCCTTGGAGCCTTTTATATAATTTCTTAGATTTTCAACTCGACATCCCAATCCGTGCGGACGTGAGTTGTTGCAAAAAAAATGGTAAGGTAGAAATCGCGTAGGTATAACTGTATATAACATGGCCTCCCAATTGTTAACTTGGGATACTTCAGTTGCTTATGCATCACGGTCTACCTTGCGCAACGATTCACGTTCACATGAATTGATTAATCAATATTATTATTGTTAATATGTTGTGAATACTTAATTTTGAAATGGATCAATCCATAATATCCATAAGGTTTGTGCTGAATTCCAAAGAATCTTATAAAAAAAGTTGCCTCCAGAGAGATTTGAACTCTCGACCCCTGGTTTACAAGACCAGTGCTCTAACCCCTGAGCTATGGAGGCTCATATCGTTCCAATGCACATAAGTAAAAATACAGATTATTCTTGTTAAAATATCGTTGCAGAAAGTATTTTGTAACCGTTTTTGAGTTTTTTCTAGAAATGATCATCGTTTAAGTTTGAGAAAAAATTCTATTAGCTGTAGATTTTTTTATTTACTTCAGATTGCAATAAACAATTAACAATGAACAATAAACAAATGAAATTTGGAATATCTTTACATTGTTATAAGCCAGAGGCGTGACTGCAGATGTTAATATAAACAAATTGAGCCAAAGTATGAACCTGAAATGAGAGAAAATTATATTCAAACTTTTTTTGAAATTTGGTCAGACAAGCCATGTTTTTGAATCATACAGGATTCGTTAACCTATGATAATAATTTCCATTATTTTTTATTTTCAATTTTTATCAATTGGTTACCTATACCATTATTGGTAAAAACCTTATCCAATATGTATAAAGCTCACATTCTAGTGATTATTATTTCGAGTCACATCCAAAATATTGTATCAAAAATAAAAATGGTCGATCAATAAATGCGACCGGCAGGGTTTTGAAAATTATGCGATTTGCATCAGACCTATTCTCAAACAAGATTTTCTTCTGCACGAATTTCAAATATCGCATTAAAAATAAAAAGTCAAAAACAGTTTCAAACATTACCCAATTCGTAAGAAAAGTCCCAAATTCCAAATATTGGATCCAAAATGTAAAGCTGGATTTAGAAAGAAAATTTGACAAAGGATTTGGAATTCATAACTGCAATTTTCGGGATCTGTGTAACACAAAAATATTTTTAAAAATAAGTTTTATACGAATTAGAACTTTTTTAAGATCTGTCTGTCGCGGTATCAAATTTACCATGATGAATGTCAAACTTTTGATACAATATTTTTAGAATACATGATTATGTATTTAAAAAAAAATTTTAATGAGTTTCATCGCAGAAAAAAAAACAAAGGCTGAAATGAAGGTAGGGTGAGGGTATAATGAAAAATTTGGGATCTCTAATTTTACACTTGCAGATTGACGATTCAATAAGTGAACTAAACCTGAAAGATAAATAAATTCTAAAGTAATGTTCAAAATAAAAGATAACTTTTATACTCTCAAAAGTTGAACTCCTGAAATGAGAAAATTGAAAGAAAAAACTTTCATTCTCTGTAGAACAAATCAAGAGAGTCGTAACATTATAAAGATCTACCTTATTTATAAACGTTGGTAGGATGAAAAAATAATGTGAATAGAAAAAAATACGACAAAAGTATATCAAATTCATAGCTGATTGTTATATAGCTCTTTTTTACATTTAAGTAAACCTAATATTCGAGAAAATTCTTATTGTTTCTAATTTTATTTCCGTGAATTTTAATTTTGTTAAATTTCTTTTTTCTGGCGCTTTTATCTTCTTTCAGCCATAACAGAAAAAATTATGGTAAACATTTGTTATTTTTTCACTGTTAAAAATTCTTCAGAAGAACAAAGTTTGAAACCTCGAGATACTTCGAATTTTTCGAATGAGTGCATTACAAAAGAATTAGAAATAAATTAAGAATCAAAATGAGAATCAAAGTTTTATCCAAAAAACAATTCTCACTTTTTAAACCTAAAATAAAACTACTCATTTCTGATACAGTATTTAAAATTAGTTACTGAAAAAATCCCTCGAAAATAAGCGTTTTTGCTCAAATAATGCTTGATTATACTGCGGAATAAATAAGTTTATCTACACGGATCGAAAATAGCAACCTGGATTTAGAAGAAAAAATGACACAGTATTTGGAATTTGTAACTATACAAAACCTCCTCAAAAATGTGTTTTATACCAATCGCATAATTTTTTCAAATTCTGGACGTGATTCTGAATTTTTGTGTGCAATATTTGGAAACCATAGCACAAAAATCTCTTGAAAAATAAGTTTTATACAAATGGGAACTTTCTAAAGAACTGAATTATTATACTGCATTATAAACAAAATGTCTTGACTGAGATTTGGAATGGGGGGAGAGGGGGGGGGGGGGCGGAAGCAATTTTGCCCGAGCTATTTCCCTGGATTTCTGCGCTTGGAGGGGGAAATTTGTATTACTCATAACACATATCCTATAAATTCAAAATTACAAATAGATTATTTACAGAAATTTATATTGACTTGTCACTAATTCATGGTAACTTCTAAGGCGGGAAAGTTATCTGCATATATAGTGGAAAAGAATGTGGAATAAGCAGTATGTACATAATTTTTTCCACTATTTTATTGTTTATCATACATTATTGAACCCTTAAAGTACCAGAAGGTACAGGCGCGCACAGAAGCTGAAGGGTGCCCGGGGCAGAATATTGTAATATTGTAGGGCCCGCATTTTAAAATTCGCATATTAATGAAATAATGGCTTCAACGGGGCCCCTTCGGGCGCGGGGCCCGGGGCAAATCGACCCACTTGCCCCTCCCTCTGTGCGCCTCTGAGAAGGTACTTATAGTTTGAACCAGTGAAATGCCACTGCACGAGGAAAAAATATTCTTAATTTGAGAGGAAAATTTCTCTCCTTAAATCCTTTCACATTTTCCTCTCAAGAGGTGAATATTCTTCTTGAAATGAGAGGATTTTTCTCGTTTTTCGAGAGGAGAGATGGCGAAAGGAATCCTTTTGCATTTTCCTTCCACATTGAGTATATTCCTCTGATTTGTAGAGGAATTACTCTCAGATCCGAATTTGCGCATGCGCAGTCAAACGACCGTTATAACCTACTAGTCTAGTG
>WSXT02246823.1:0-15293 GCA_011762715.2 Neuroterus valhalla | reverse complement strand
ATAGATATTAAGGGTAGACTAGGGAACTACAGGTTATATAGAAAAGGAAAGGCTTATAGGCATGAATAAGGAAAGGATTTGAATATTTATGGGTTCTTGTTTAAAGCATTGCTGAGTGGGAGTCGTTGGAATGGAGAAAAGAACTTACTTAATTTATTATTATTCTTTATTTGTGAATTAGAATCAACAAAATGACTGTATAGAGCTCTTTGCAGCGGTTTTGAGGGACAAGCATGTCGATCGAATTAGTCATATGCAACTGCTTGACAAACCTAAAACTCATCATTTCATCTACGTATCGCTTACTTAGCAGGACCGTATACATCACGTTATCCCTGGTTGTACAAAGAAACAAGAACTGAATGCGTTACTCTTACTGCTAATGAGATTTCGCCTGGAACTTTAAAAACGTATTTATGTACTTTGTAGTCTTCGGTCTAAAAGGTCCATGGTTCGCAAGACAAGAAATTTGATTTGAATAACATTTTAGCGACGTTTTGGACTCGATATAGTCCATTTTCAAGCCTAAGTAAAAATATGGTGAGGAGACATATGAGAGTGTCGTAAGTGTAGTTCAATTTTTTTCAGGTTATCCAAAAAGTAAATTTGGGGGCACAACCAATAAGGGCATTAAGTACTACAAGGAGACCGCACACCCCGTGTCGGCGATGTTGAAAAAGAGCCCACAATCGCGATACACTGTTCTTTCATTTTCATCTCTTCCCAGATGGAAGCGCTACGTACGAAAACTGTAAGAACGATGTGATCACGTGAGAAAAATGTTCTAATTTCAAATATTCTACATATACACTGACACACACTTTGTGCGTGACACCAACTGACACTAGACATAACCTCGACTCTCTGCTTGACACTTCCTAGCAGACGATAATTTGTAGTTATATATTTCCACTGAAGGGCAGCTTCTATCTGGGAAGGGATGAAAATCCGAAACAAGCGATCGCAAACTGGCGCCAGGCGAAATGTATGGCGTGCGGTCTCCTTGTAGTACTTTGTGGGGACAACTTCTCAACAAAAGTAAATCATCCTTTATCTAGTTGGATATACAATGATGTTCATTTGGTCCACTAAGTTACATTGAAAAACGTGAGCTAACAATGAAATATCAGGAACCAAGTGATTACACGTTGTTGTAAGTAGTACCCTCTAAATTTTAAAAGAAAAATAAACGAACATATAACATTTTTAACGAGTCAGGAATTAAAATTGATCAGAGATCCATAGATTGAACCAAATTGTCCCCTTGTACGTCGTAAATTCGTACGTTATATGTTGGTTTATTTTCCTTTTGAGATCGAGAGGGTTACTGCGCAAAACAACGTTTAATCACTTGTTGTTGAATTTTAATTCCTGACTCGTTAAGAATGTTATATGTTCGTTTATTTTTCTTTTAAAATTGAGAGGGGACTACTTACAACAACGTGTTATCACTTGATTCCTGAATTTTTATTGTAAGCTTACTTTTTTCAATAAAACCTAATGAACCAAAAGAACATCATCGTATATCCAACGGGATAGAGAATAAAATACTGTTTTTGAAAAGTTGTGCCCTCAAAATTACTTTTTGGATAACCTAAAAAATTTTTACTTCACTCACGTCACTCTCATGCGTCTTCTCACCACACTTTTACTCAGGCTCGAAAAGGGACTATATCGAGTACGAAACGTCGCTAAAATTTTATTCGAATAAAATTTCTCGTCTTGCATTTCTTGGATCTTTAATACCGAAGACAACAAACATCAACCGAAGGTCGAATCTGAAAAAAACAATGTACATAATTCAAAAACAATGAAGAAAAAGAATTTCTTTGATTATCTGCTGATCAGAATCAATCTGATATGTTATTTCCACATTTAAAAAAAAATAAGAATCATGGTGCGAAAGAATGTGACTCACACCTAAGTTTCATACTCTACTCTAAAATTAGTTATTATTGCGCGAAAGCGGCCTACTGGAATCTGCTCGACTTCTTCTGGAGTTAATCTGGTAATCCTACCGCTGTGAATGTTCATTTTAACACGTCTGTTACCACTACCATAATATATTCCGTTGAGAAAATCAATATTCTTCATAATTGCAACGATATCACTATCGGATGAGAATAATACAGTTTGTATTCCGGTTGGTATGCGCACAAATTTATGATGCCCTGCGTTTATTTTAACTGTTGTATACGCAGAAAAAGTGTATTTCCGAAATTCTAATACCCGGTTCGGATTTGCAAATGGAATAAGCCGGACAGATTTATATTCTCCCATTCTTCGTTCAGATCCGTCAGGATTAGTTGATCTGAGAAGTGACCTCAAAGGCATGGCATAGGTAGGGGGTGACCTGGATCTAGCACGAAGAGGGGGCCTGGCCGCAAGAGAAGAAGGATCTTGACTGTTGGAGACCGGAGAGGAAGGTCGGCACCAAGAAACACGAGGAATCGGCTCGCCATTTGGTAAGCAATCGAACTGGAAACCTAATTCTGCAACAAGAAACATGAGAATAATTTTTTTGAATGGCGTGTGTCATGAATTTTGGATGGAGTGAAAAATATCATTTTTGTTGTAGAGTACTTTACTAGAGCAATAATTACGGCCACTAGTTTAAGGAGCACATAACATATCCCAAATATATTGCCTTACCACGCGCTAATCGCAACTCTAATGAAAAGAAGATCTTTTTATTATGCAATGCCTCTATTTTTAAACCTTGTTTGTGCACTGTACAGTTCAAAACTATAAAAAGTGATTTTTTCTCTTGCAATCAAACAAGTTCGATGGCTTTCTTGGGAATTTCCGGGACTTAAATCAGAATGAAAGTTAAGCAATATAGCCAATAGGATATTATAGATAGAGGAGACAAGCCATATGCTCTTGTGTAAGTGGAAGTGTCTGCAGGCAAACTATAGCAAAGAGAATTCGGTATCGCCTATCTCTGTGTAGAACGCATGTATTAGAGAGAGACAGCAGTAGGCCACGGCTTTCTCTCCCTCTCTTTTTGTCCGATATTTCTGTCTCTTTTTTGTCCGATGCTGCGTTGTGTACTGGCTTGCCTCTCCTATCTATAATATCTCTATGAATATAGCTAACTAAGTTTTCCAAGTGTACAGCAGTCATATGCGTCGTTTGAAAAATAGGTATTCAGATAGAACTTGGATTAGTTTGGACATGGTGTTACTCGCAGAATATTGTGAAAGTTCCAAGAATAATAATACATCGTAATAATATATTCACCAATACAGTTGAAAATAATAGCCAAAGATAAGACCCGGGTATTGACGATGCTCATTCTTTCTGAAGCAGTGGAAAACCTAATAAATGTATTGATTGAAGGCTTGGTTTTAAGTGTAACTAATGATCATTCTGCTACTTTGCGTGAGCATGAATTCCATACCACAATCGTTATCTTATAGGTTATATATACTTTGAGCTTGTCCTTCTGAGTTATATGTATATCACTAGATATCTCACGCGCCTTTGGAAGCTTCGTAAAATACCCAAATAATACTAAATGTACATGGAAATCATTGTTGATTAGATGGTGTTTTTTGATTTTCTTATTATTCAGTATGCTAGGAATATAGTCTTTATCTCTACATCAAGGCCCAGTTTTGACCTTGTTGTGGTAAGGCGGTCAGGAAACTTTCGCTGGTAGTGACGGCCTAGGGTCCATGTCAAGCACGAGCCTGATAAGTGGGAGTCTTGATTGAAAGAGTAGGAGGATCATCTAGAATTCAGGAAAGAAACAGAAATCGGATAGCTCAAGATGCCCTAAACAGCTCTCAAAGCCAAGACATGAATCCCCTATGATTAGAAACGTGTGTGCGCATAAAAGCATCGATCATGGTGACACAAAAACTTAGAGTAGCTGCAGGCTCTGGGGATATCTTATGTGCATTGAGGGTATGCGCGTAAAGTACCGAACAGGCTTGTCTGCAGGCACGGGCTGTAACAGTTCTGACACTTTTTGCACATGTGTCATCGGGAAGTTTATCGTTATTATCATCGTCGTTGCTATACAAACCAAAATTTCTGTTCATATACCTAGGTTGTTTGTTTGCGCGGATAGCAAGACCTTGAAAAGTAAGCTTCGCGCAGAACAGTGAACAACCAAATTCAGTAAATATCACAACTTAGAATACTCGGCATTGGTACTTCGGTAGGTCAAATTTGAAAATTCTATTTTTAATGAAGGTGTGGCTTATCTTCCATGGCAGCTATCGCCTATTTGGTTCAATTAGGTTATCTGTCATTGGAAATGGAAATCCCTCACGGTTAAAAATTCAATCAATTAATTGAAAATTTAAATGCTTTGTTATGAGTAGGGGAAATATTTTCTCCGATCATTCTTCATGCAGTTGAGAGTATTTTCCAAACTCCTTCTTTCCAAAATATCCACTGACTGGTACTAAACGACTGAATTTTCTAAGAATATATTGCTCTTCAGAAAGATATTTTTCATCATACCTCAATCGAAAATTCGACATTCGATGCCTGTCGAGCAGGTCGAAAATCAAGTTTTCTACCCTAGGGAAGAACGTGACGGATCAACTCAAATTACGGTGCTATGTGTACATTGATCTGTCACTTTCTTTTCTCTGGTAGGAAATTAGATTCTCAACTTGCTCCATACGCATCTCAAATCGAATCTTCGATTATCGGCATGATGAAAAAGTGTATGCATGACGGGGGTCGAGGCAACGATTTCGCTCGTGTGATATCGGCCCTCGCTTCGCCCGGGCAGCTAACTTCACTCTCGTGAAGTCTTTCCCTTTCGACCCTCGCTCTAAAATATAATATTTTTTATATTTTTTTCTATTGTACAGATTAGTTCAGAACCTCAAAATACTTTTTCATGTTGGACAACTGCGTTCAAATGTTAGGAAAATGTCAGGGAGACTGACGATTCGATTCTTGATTGAAAAAGGTGTTGTTCAACATTTGTATGCAGAAATTATACGAAGGATACAATAGAGTTTTACCATGTTTTAAAATGATGTATGATACGTTCGATTCTATACACTTCTTAATGGGGAATAATTCAAAGAATATATAGCAATCGAATAAACTAACAAGAGCTGCGAAAACAAGAAGAATTCTCTTTTGAAATAAGAGAATGAAGAAGGAATGCAAAAAAAAAACTAGGAACAGCTGAATGAATACTGATGAGGGTGGCACACACTGGCCGCCGAAACTTTTAACTGACTAGTTGCGTCGTTATTTAAACTAATCTATAACAACTAGTGCAGAGGAATAGATTGTATGAAACTAGGAACAGTTTTCAGTGTGTAAAATTTAACGAACCAAATTTCATAAGATTTCAAAATGAATATACCAAATGGAAATAATTTATTATTCCTTCATCTGTTTCCAATCTTTTTGTTCCTCTATTTTAATTTCAAGCCGCTATGAGTGGACAAAATCTTTACGGAATGATAACGCATACGGAAAAATGATTAAGGCAATAAAAAAATATGTAAGAAAAAACTGAGCACAAGCTTACAAAGAATAGGATGGACAAACAAACAATATTCTGCTGTATATCTAAGGTATCCCAAAAACCAGAATACGCAATGAACCTTACACCTAAACAATATTCTAATTACCTGCAAAAATAGGACAACTTTTCAATAACCCTGAAGACAAAACGTAACCTTCAATGATGCATCAGCATATGAAATTTTATTCTTCCGCAGTCTTATGCGTTCTGAAGGAACCAGGAAAAAGATAGATTCAAAAAATATAATTTCCGAATTCAGAAAATGATTGATCTCCGCAAGGTTATGATGATATAAACAAGTCCAGAACAACTGCCAACTAACTTAACAGTTTCGAGCAAAAAGTCTCTGCGGATTGTTCAAACCATTATGAAAGGAATATTTATTTGAAGAAAAGCAATGTGAATAATATTTTTCACTTTTCTGTAGTTCCTTCTTCGGGAATATTAACTATTAGTTCAAGTTAAAAAGATTGTATTAGTGGACAACTTTCGCAAACTTCGAATAGTCAGTATACAGTGAATGAACTACCATTCTTATTACCGTTATTTAATTTTCATTTATTTACTGGATTTTGGTGGTATACTTTTAGCACATAGATTGAAACAATTAAGGGGTCAAATAAAAGGTCATTTGAAAGTTCTGAATTAGTGCTTGTGGGATAAGTTATATTCACCCGTATTGATTGACATGTATTTCACTGTCATTCTTTCCTAAGTTCGTATTCATTAATATGTATTAGGTCATGCGTGTAATCTAATCAGTTAATCAGCCAAAACTCAATATCATTTGACAATAGAGATCAAGGGTCATACGAGAGCAAAGTCATAACTGAACATTTAAAACAAAAAATAGGCAAATCGGTCCAGTAGATTGGCTGGAATCGTGGGTAACAGTTCAAAAAACACTGTTCCGAGGAAACCGCGTTTAAAGATCTTGCTCTCGAGACCTTGCGGTGAGTCTAATTTTTCGACTGTCCCAAAGAGAAAGGTCGTAACAAATATTTCCGAAAAGAGATTGTTCCAACTATATTCTACTTTGTTAGAGTATCGTATCTCTATGAATTCGCAAATGGAGATACGACACTGTAGCGCGACATAATATAGTTAAAATACTCTGTTTTCGAAAATCTTTGCTATTACATTTTTCTTTGGGACTATCGTTTCATCCATTTTCCGATACCATCTGAGGTAAAGGAAGGTTTCAACGTTATTTTTGACGGTTTGAAGTAACCAAAACTGCAAAATAAGAAATTTCGATTCCTTGAAAAATGTTTACCACACTACCCCCTTGAGTGAAGATGAGCAAAGACGTTCCTGAATCAAAGCGGGTCAGTGCGTCTTTGTGTAATGCCTGCCTGTGATATTATCATGTGATAGTATTAAACAAAAAGTGTTAGTGTATCTTTATTATACTAAGCAAAAACTATTCCTAATTAGAAACCAAATCTTGTAATTTTACCATTCTGAAATATTGGCTTGAACTGCACTCAACGGATGTCGTCCATCTGAAGTATGCACAGAGCAGGCAAGCGTATTTTGAAAGCGCTGGCAGTGGTAATCGCCATTTTTGTCACGTAGTGTGTCTAAGGCTGTAGTGCGTTCAGCGTGGATTTTGTGCATCTTTGATTTTTATTTTATATAAATAATATGGATCCCGAAAAACAGTGGGCTCACGTGTGGTGAATAAACACTTAAACAAAAGATGTAGTAGAGTTGTCCTCAATTCCGAAGAAAGAACGACTTATCGATGGATCGACGAAGCTTTTGTGGGAAGATCCGGATGTATAGATATAATTTAATACGATGTTTGTGGAAGTAGCTCGATGTAACGTAGGTTCCGTGCAGCATCTCCAAGTGACGCTTGCTGATATTTGAGGTTATGTCGGTGACTCTACTCGCTACTTATCTGGTGCGATGCGAGGTGAATGTTCCAATTTTTATAACATTTGAAGGGCCGGGGCTAAGAATCGGTCGCGCTCACGAAAACGCGGGTAATTATTGTCTCAGCGGTGACGTCACGACTGCAAATTTCGATTGGTCAAATTCAAATTGAGAAAAAAACACAGCTACGTAACTTCCAAAAACAGATCGAGGTTACTAAAACCATTCTTGAATAAAAACATTATTCCAGAGGAAAAAATTTAGAACTCTGCATTTTTTTGCTGAAAGTTCAATGTTTTTCAAAAAATAAATTGTCGTAAGTCGGTGAATTACGAATGGATTAAAAAAAAAACGATTCTATTCACGAGGATTGTGCGATGCCTGCGAGGCAAAGACAACTATTGAAAATCCATTTCGTATCAGCAATATTATAATTGATTCAAAAAACCATGCTTTTCATCGGTTTAGGGCAAAAACTTGCTCCTTTCACTAAAGAACACATTTACATACTCAGTTTCATTAGCGCTTCAATTTTTTTTTACTATTTTCGTCCTGAACTGATCAAAAACATGGTTTTCTAACTGAATTCAAAAATTGCCTACACGAAATTCATTTTCAATAGCTTTCCTTGCGCCGCAGGCATTGCACGAGCCTCCTGAGTAGAATTAAAAAAAATTTTTTTTTAATCCGTTAATAATTCACCGACTCAAGGCAATGAATCTTTTAAGAAACATTGAATTTTCAGCGGAAAAATTCAGAGCTTCTAATTTTTTTCTTGTAAAGTAATATTTTTATTGAAGAACTGTTTGAGTACCCTCGATCTTTTCTTATAAGTTACGTAGCCGTGTTTTTTTTTTACATTCTCATCAGAGAAGGTATTAGATTTGTGTAAAATTTGACGCCCCCCCCCCTCTTTTTTCAAATGTCCACGTTTTTAGACTCCCTGAACCCAGAAAATGGTTTTTACGAATGTGTCTGTCTGTATGCCTGTCTGTCTGTCTGTATGCATGTATGTATGTATGTATGTATGTATGTATGTATGTATGTATGTATGTATGTATGTATGTCTGTCTGTGAGCACGATAACTTACGAAAGAACGAATCTATTTTATTGGCTTTTGGTACACTCTTGTAGTGTCAAAAACTAAAGGTCAAGTTCGTTAGCCAGCTATTTTGGATAGAAACTCAGAAAGTTGGAGCATTTTGAAAATTTTTAAGACTACTTTTTTCAAGACTCAAAAATTTTAAGTACGGATTTCTGTAGTAAAGGAAAAGTGAAACATTTTATCCTCATGATTTTTTTTGATGGAAACAGAAATGCCAGACTTATGGCATTTCCAAAATTCAAAAATATACACAAAAATTAGGGTTTTTGCCAAACAACGCAAGATACGAAAAAGAGTTAGCGAACTAATATGTCTCTTTTTGGAAGCCCTACGTGGTGGTGAATACAAGTTTCTGAATTTTCTCAAAAAATCAAAAATTCCAATTTCGATCGCACCAAAAATAATGGAAAATAATCTGTGAACTCGATAACTTTCGAAAGAATGATGATATTCGATTGTGTTTTGGCAACCATTTTAAGGGACCAAAAATACAAGTCAAGTTCGTAAACCAGTTGTTTTGGATCGAAAATGAAAGAGAAAGAGCATTTTGGAATTTTTTTTGGACTTTTTTTTTCAAGACTCAAAAATTTTAAGTGAGGTTTCTCGTAGTTGGTGAAAAGTGAAACAATTTATCCTAATGATTTTTTTTTGATAAAAACGAAATTGTCAGAGTTGTGGCATTTTCAAAATTCAAAAATGTTAACGAGAATGAGAATTTTTTAGCCAAAAAACGCAAGATATGAAAAGAAGAATAAAGAAAAAAAAATTTCTTTTTGGGAGCTCTCCAGGATGAGCTTTCTAACTTTTTGCGTTTTCTCAAAGAATTGAAAATTTAAATTTTGGTCGCAGAAAAAATAATGGAAAATAGAAAGTTTCATTTTTTGATCAAACTATGCAAGGTACGGGAAAATATAAATGGAGTAAACTTGTGCACCAAAAAAAGATTAACAAATTTGATAATAATTTTGATAATAATTTGATAATATCTTCAAATGTGTTATCAGCTTCTTCAACAGGATATGTAGTTTCCATTTCAATCAGAAAAAAAAACTATAAAAATGGAATAATACAATTTTTTAAAAAAAGGACTAAGGCGTACACGGAAGATTGAAAGAAAAAAGTTATTCACCCGAAAAATATCTGTAAATTTGTTACAACTCTTCCCATGGACGCGTAGTCTTAGTTTTAATCGTGAAAAATGAGATTGAAAATTAAAAAATTGAATTTCTAGAAAATCTACTCAACATGGGAGAAACAACAAAAGAGAATTCACACTCATCAAATTAAAGAAGTCGATATTTCGCTTTTGAGTTCCAAAAGCTTTATAAAAAACTGTAGGGAGGTAAAAAAGCCGAGCGCGTAGCGCGAGGTGATATTACCATCGAGCGCGAAGCGCGAGATTTGAAAGACGCGCGCCCCTGGCGCGCTGAATCTTGCGAGCGAAGCGCGCGATGAGAATGTGCCCGCGCAGTGGACAGATTTTCTAAATTTCAATTTCACCAATCTGAATTGGCAGTCATGACGTCGCTGCTCGGGCAATAATTTTCCGCGTTCTCGTGTGCGCGACCGATTCTTGCAACCAGCCCTTCATTTTTAGTATACATTCAAGTTTCTTAAAGTAATTTTTAACTAGAAGAATAAACATTTCGGTACAAAATTTGACGATTTGGTTGAAAAATTACAACAGATTACAATAATATACAAAAAAGGCACAAAATTCGTCCAAGTGATAGTAGAAATTTGACTTCCTTGTTACTTTGGTTGTAATCTATTGTATTCATTTGTTTGAGATTTTCGTGACACCTATTTTCGCAAGATGGATCAGTCTTTTCGATTAAGTATTAAACATCATTTATAGTAGCCAGAGAAGAACTTGAGCAAACTCTTGTCACCAACACGGGAGAGCTGAACGTCCATAGAAACAAGCTGTTTCTCCAAGAAGCGATTGATAGTAAGAAGGGAATCCTTAAAAGAAACGAATTACAAACTGGACTGAAAAAAGCACAAGAATGTAGTGCAATAAAATAATCCGTTGTAATGATTTTCATAATGTATATATAAATATACGCAGTATGAAAAATGTGGAGTATGAAAATGTGAAATGAACATAGGCCTAATTTGGCCCTGCAAGCCCTATACCGCAGGCCCTTCAAAGGTACTACAAGCGCTGGAATTGGAAATGAGCAGGACCAGTGAGGGCTAAAGAAGGGCTCCAATTGTATAGAAAGTGAGGCCCGAAATTTCGACCCGGGTAGACTAATGCACTTTATCATATACCGGCATTGGAAGCATTCTGTAGCACAGTGGCTCATGTTCATGCTGACATTCTAGAACATTCTGGTGACGTCATACAGGGCGAAATGCACATTCGCGAGGAACAAAACTTGATGGAACAGCTTCAAGGTTATTAAGTATTTCAAGAATACTGTGTCTAGACGACACAGATTTAATTTGATATCAGGTGAGTAAGACAAAGAGTGAAATATATTAATAGACATACAGTGAACAAGACGTAAACTAAAATCGCACTTCACAAATTTTTCGTGAACAATTTCAAGAACATTCATGATTTTAATGACTTGTCGCCTTTAACTTAATAAAACTTTTTAATCTTAACGAGTCAAACATAATGAAGAACTTTATAGAACTCCAAGACAAAGACAGATGTATTAGTAGAAGAGGATAGGAAATGTGCACCCACATAAGGCGCATTGCATCTCTTCATTCAGTTGTCATCAAGCATCACGTGAATACAGGAGTATATTTAGAAGAATGGAGTGAAACACAAGCTAGAAAGAAATTTTGCAAATATTGCGAAAAAATCTCTTTTCTTGCAACAGTAAAGTTTGTAAAGTTTAGCATGATTTTTTTTGCTAACTCAAAGAAACTTCATTCGTCTCGACAATGGCGTACTTCTAGTGACGTGTATAAATCTGTTGTCTGTTGCATTCGGTTAGCGTATAGTCAGTGATCAATCTACTTAAATGTCATTTGTATTGTTTATTTTTTTAATTCGTTTCATAAAATAGTACTTTTTGTTTCTCAATAGTTGTTTCTCACGTATCAGTTTGAAAATGAATTTCAATCAGTGTAAGAGGCTAGTCAAAATTACGGAAGAAGCTTATTTCAGCATAAAGGAAAGTGCTGCACAAGAAAGGCAGCACCTATCTCTCGCAGAAAAAAACTCATTGCATTATGATCAAAAAAGGGAACACCTTCTTTATTCTGACTTCATCTGGACAAAATTCATCCAGATGATTACAATATTTGAACTTTCGAAGCCTACAAACCGGAAGTTTGTCAAGTTGCAGCATGATAGTTAAGCGACTCAGTAATACATTGAAAACTAATGTTTACCTTCAAGTTTTTTTCAATTTAATCACAAAATAAAGCAAGTTGGAACAGAGTGTAGAGAATGAAGACTTTTTACTTTTTATATCACCAAATGAAGTAGTCTCTCAATCAAAAAATTTTATTGGATGACTTTGATAAGTAGAAGATTCGATTTTATTCAATAATAATAAAGTTCAATAAGAGAAATCGGGATGAAAATTTGAAGCAATGATTGGTTTTAAATGTTTACATTGACAAGTATACTCCATTATTGATAGAATTATCAACTTTTATGGAATCAGTGGAATTTTTTAATAGAAATATGCTGGGGTCAATGTTCGAAACAATGATGAAAGTGCTGTTTCCATTGTTTAGTAATGGCAGCTTTGCATCATATAGTTCACTGTGAAAATCTTAATAAGTGCAGAGTAATACTTTCTACAAAGGAGGAGGTTGCAAACATATTTAAGTGAAAAATTATAGCTACAAGGAAAAATGTACCATTTGTAGTCTATGCTGATATTGAATGTTTGTTGGAGCCGGTTGCAAATCCATAAATAGATAAGGGCATATATCAGAAGCATTTCCTGAATAGTTTTGCGCATTACACAAAATTCCGATATAAGAATTCAACTTCTGTACCTTGAGTATATCGCGGAAAATATTGCATTGAATGTTTCGTTCAAAATATAAAAGATCTACCAAAAAAATAAATTCTTGCTCCGGAACCCCGGTTTTGATGGTATCATTGAGGCGGAAGCAAGAAAAAAATTTCGAAAATGCAAGAGTGTAGCACAGAATCAGCAAAGATTTTGCTAAAGACTCATACATAATCCCAGATTTTTTCATTTTTCAGTCAATGAAGATAAATGTATATGTGTAGAAGACATTCAATTTGCAAAAATTCAGGCAATTTTCAGATCTGTACCTCAGAACTGTTGTTTTACCCGTGGCAGACATTTCTAAAAATTTTAGAGAAACTTCTTTTCCTACATACCAATTTGACCCTTTGCATTATTATGAAGAACTGGGGATTGCTTCTGATGAAGATCTAAAGTCCACTGGAAATGGGTTTATTTACTAATTGATGTACAGATGTTGCTTCTCATTAAAACAGCCATCAGGGATGGTGTATCTCAGTGCTCCAACGGATATGATAAATCAAATAATAGATTCATGGACACATACTCTATTTCACCCGAACCATAGACATACGTTTCCTACTCTGAGATTAGTGATCAGTATGGTAAAACAATGAGTGAATTTCTTCCATAGCAAGATCTCGGATTGTTGATAAATTCTAACCATGAACCAAACTTTTGAGATATGCCAGATGATTCACCTTAAGGTTATATTCTTGAAGTTTATCTCAAGAATCCATCAGAGCTTCACGATTTGCACAAAGATCAACGCTTATGCCCTGAATACTCTGTGCTTCCTGTTTCAAAACTTACGATCCAATTTGCACTCAAAGAAAAATTGCATTATCCATTACAGAAATCTGAAGCAATACATGAGTTAAGGTATAAGATTATGAAAATTCATAGACTACTTCAATTCATGCAAAAATCATGGCTTGAAGATCATATTGATTTCAACCCTGACCATAGGAAAAGAGCAACAAATGATTTTCAGTAAAATTTTTATGAACTAATGAACAACGCTGGAAAATGTCAGAAACCACACAGATGTCAGGCTTCTCACGAAGTGGGAGGGGAGATATGCTGCAAAATCTATGACTGCAAGACCAGATTAACCATTGAATAAGATAAGTAGCACGATGTAGTCATTTACCCAACATATGTAGGTGCCGCAATTTTGGATTGGTACCACTTTGCTTTGAATATATACCTTGTTTCTCAATCTGGATCGCATACAATTAATTTCACAAATAATATTTCACTTGAAACGCTAAATTTGAGAAAAGCCGATATTAGTGGGCTATGTGTAGCTATGAATAATATTGATTGGTCATTTTGAGAAAATATTATATTATTAAACCAGGCCTGTAAACTTTTCTACGATACTCTCGATATGCTATTCGAGAGGTGTGAAAGATAGGTTTAGATCTAAATTTAATGTAACTAGAGATCCATATTATCAAAAACTATATAAGAAACGTAAGAAGAAAATATATATTGATTTGAGCTCTTCTTTCAAGCAGTACAATATCAACATAGAAAATGGGATCGTAGCCAATCCCACTCCTTTTTGGACCTATTTGAATAAACAGAAAGGCATTACGCGCATTCCAGGGATCGTGACATATGGTAGAATTAAACTTATTAATCTCATTAATATTGTAAATTCTTCCGCAAATTTGGTCATGAAAGATTATAGTTTATCTAATTTCCCAGAACTAGCAATTATATTACATCGAAGCAGATTCAAAATACTATTAAAAGATTGCCAATAAAGAAACAGGTCCGGTCAAATTAGACATTTGGTGCTACATAAATTCCCATCAAGCTGAAAATGAGTAAAAGTGTTTAAAATGTAATTAAAAACAATACATCAAAACTCCCCATCGTTCCGGTACGAGCAAAAAACTTGACAAGAGGTCGAAGGTAAAAGAAATGGGTTTTTCGCGATTTTATTCAAAACGATAAGTTTTATCGCAAAATTATTTCAGACAAAAATTGTAGATCATTGAATTATCTATAAAAAAAGTATCAGTAACCTTTTCCATTGAAGCTACCGTTTCTGCGATATAACGATTCAGAAGGTTATGAGCGTCATTGTATGCATAAGCACGTCACGAATATACCTCTGTAGCTGTAATATAAGTAAAAATAGTTTCTTTTGGTGATTTCAACTTATGTTTGAAATATAAAATATACATAAGTAACACTATTAGAATATCAGGTCACATGAAACCCAGTCCCTTAATTTTTACACTTATGTAAACTGAAGCAACATTTGTACAATTGTGTGCGTGTGATCGTATACAATAACGTTAGTTTTGAGTGCCACTCCGCAGTGAAGTAAGGTTGTGAGTATTTCTTGCAAATACTCACAACAAGTCTCGGTTTATTTCAATGTTGGGAGAGAAGTTTACTGCTGAAAATATATTGGTAAAACAAGCTAAAAATGACGCCGATTTACTGATTATTAAAACAGCAATAGAGCAATTCAATTTGATAAATACAACTATTGTTGTTGGTGAAGATGTAGACTTACTCGCATAACTCACTGCTCGAACTCCATCTGAAAATACTATCTTCTTCTTAAAACCAGGACAAGCTCAACTTACAGCTCATTTTACAGGAGAGGAAACAACAGTGTTTAAAATGTTTAAAAAACAAGATTTTGTTCAATGTGCTGAAGATTCCAAAAGGAGTAATTCAACTCCACAAGAAGTTATCACCAACGGAATTCGCTTTCTTTTTTGTATGTACGGAGCTCCTAAAAAAACTACCTGCTGAGATAAGCATCGATATGCATGTTTCGTTAAAAAATTTTCG
>WSXT02246812.1:0-15293 GCA_011762715.2 Neuroterus valhalla | reverse complement strand
GCTCTGAAAACAGCAACTTCTGGCTCGCTTCACACGCTCGAAAACCCGTGGTTTTCATGCAAGTGTTGAAGAAAAGATATTTTTGGTGTTATTGGTTTTGGCCGCATAAAAGTAAAAAATTCAAAATTTTGATGGTGTTTTTGAAATTCTTTATAGCCTTAATGTTGTTTTCTTGACAAAGATGTTCAATAAAACCGCTTTTTGAGCCGCTGCCTGTACCTTACTGACTCCTAGATGTTTCAGATGTTAAGGGAATTTTGCATGTACATTGTCTGTAGTCGATATCACAATAGCATGAATAGATGCATGTTTCACATTCCTCCATATCGTTCTCACTTCATGCCTCAACTCACCATGCTTATGGATCTTCGTTGTATAGGTTGTCTGGAAATTTCGGTTAGGTGGGTAAGCAATTTCGATGATAGAAACCAAAGGAATCGCCCTGGGAGATACTTGTCGCGATGTGAATTTGTCTAGTTGTCCTTGGTTGCCGATGATCAAAGTACTTGATTTTTGTTTCACAAAAAAACATCGCACGACCTAGGAGGACAATGATGCGTGGCCAGATCTTGTAAATTTGTAAAACTTGGACCAAATAGTCATGTGGTACCGAAGGGAATGCTTGCTTGTAGTCAATGTGAGAAACGTGAAAGTTCATCTGATCTTTCTTAGCTTGCGTCATAACTACAGCGTCAATGGTAACTAGATCTTTACTGCCCCGCGAGTTCTTACAACATCCTTCTTGTTCTTCGGTTAGGATGTCATTCTCGTTAGAATGAGCGTAAATTTCATCTGCGATTACAGCAGTCAGATACATACAAATTGTTGGTGGTCATATACGGCAACATATGCGTGGTTCCTTCGAGCCTAAAGTTTGGCATTAGATCCGGATGTTCGACGATCTTCTGGAAAACACCCTGCCAATGCACTGTGCATACTTGTAAGGTTCTTGTACCAAAAACTGTGCACCATGTCTGGACCTGGAGCTTTCCACTTACTAGATCTTTCTAAAACCGCTGAAACGTCTGCGTCTGTGATGGCAGGGTTTCCTATTGCCCTTTCCTTCTCCAGTTGAAACCACGCAGCGTCTGAATTGCTTCTGTTATTATTCCCTTAAACATCTGACCAATAATCAGCCATGTCATCCACTTGAGGAACTTCGGTGTTCAGCTACATATTTTGCTCTTTACATAATTTACGATTGAACCTTCTCTCTTCTGCTAGTAGTTTCTGGGATTCCGCTGTTGACATCAACGTGAAAGTTGATTGCCGTATATGGTTCTAGTGTACCCAGTAATTGTTCTTCATTATCCCCAGCACCTATGCACTTAACTTTGAGGACCTCTTCATTATCCACCTCTCCTATGGGGATTTCATCTTGAGGAGGCTGTTATCTTGCCTCCATTTTGAGATAGCTATTTTAACCTCCGAAAGAAACCTGGTGATTTTGGTCTGCTATATTCTGTTTCTTTATTTTTGCGGCTAGATGCGGATACTCAAGTTTGAAGAGATGATGATGTTCTCTTCTCACTTTCTGCCTAAGTATCGCTGAAATTCGCCGTTTGGCGGAATAGTCACCTTCCAGCAGAAATTTTGTTGAACGAGGGAGAGAGTTCTACATGCTGGGCATGTAATAATTTTTAGCAAAGGAGTCGGCGACCCCGGCGACGGGACGTGCATTAAGTGATATAAAGTTCAGTTGCAAGGCGGGGCTAGGAAGAAAGAGCAAACATGTTTGGGCATGTAAATTATCATTGAAATACGAATTTCTTATTTTATGAGCATGGAAGTTTATTTTTGAATCAATTATATCTATGAAATTTGAAACAAGACTCAGGGAAGTAACACTTTATCTTTTTCTGGAATATAGTTCCTCGAGCAAAAAGAAAGTCGTAACTTTAAGGTTTGGCTGCTTTTTCAAAACAAACCCACTGTCAACACGATTATCGCAAATTACTTTCGTCAACATAGTAATCGTCTTCTTTATAAGTCTTACTACTCTTGAACTTATCTGGTTTCTCTTTTCGAATTCTATGATATAAAAGTAAAAATGATCTTCCTTGATTAATTAGAGAATTGATATCAGGAGCGTTGATACTGTGCCCTGCACGGACTCAGATCTTTCGAAGCACAGGTATGAGTATTTCTGTTGTCGTGGCTTGAATCAATCTCAATCAATTTAAATCAGACTCGAAATTTCATTATTCAAATATAAATGTTCTCAAGTTTATTCAGAGGGGCCACTGAAATACGAATCTGGGAATTTTTACGTTCACCGGGAACTTTGTTTAATTTTCACCAAAAAACGTCAAGCTTTTACTGGAAAATGTATATCAATCGGTAGAGATCATCGAAAAATAAATTAAGTTTTTATATGCATGACCAAAAACCAATTTAGAAGAATAAAAATTTTATTCATCGATGAAAAAGGCCACGCTGTAATTTCTCCAATAATTTTTTACTAAGAATATTGATTGAGTAGTACCTAACATATAATATTTTTATTAATCTTGAAATCGAATCAAGATGTAAGTTTTTCATTCTACTTTAGATCGATCATTCCTATAATGTATTAAGAAAACTATTTCTCATTCATTTATCATTACATGTTTTACACTTATAATCATGTTAACAAATCCATTTGAAATGTGATGTTTATAGCCGTGAAATAGAGTTCTGTAGGAAATCCTATATTTATTGATAAATTTTTTGGAACTACGTATAAAGAGCTAATGTTATCATACTTTGCTGTTATTAGCGTACTTTTTGGGGATTGGATTCTAAAGATCAACGCTACGTTTAATCGTAAATTAAATCGTTATTAAATTGTAGTTAATTGAATTTTCATTCTGTGCTTCCTCTTTAGGTAAAAGTTACTGTTAATGAAATACCGCACTGGCATGAGACAGCGGGGGAAGGACGCTACTTAGACTCTAAATGTCAGAGAAGAGATGGGTCGGTAGTTTTCAACTACCGGAGTTTCGTCCCGGACTCGCCCGTGAGGAACTCGTCAGTGTGGCTGACCACGGGCGAATCCTGACACAGACGCCTTGGGTGAGCCCGATGTGCGGTCACCCATCCGCCCGCTAGCCGAGTCCACCGCTGCTCGACTCGGGAGGTTGGAGCACAAGGTGCTCCAACGGACCCGATCCGGACGGCCGACCAAGAATAACCAAATAATGCTTCGTAATAACAAAATAGAAGGGTACGACCTGTTCAATGCTGATCCAAGCAGGTGATCCGTCCGCCTGCAGGGGAGTCCGAGATGGAGAAACAACCACTATCCACTTGTAGGCGCAACGAGGAAACACTGGCCCGCGCAAGGGCTTAGGAGCAGGGATGTGCAGTTCCGCGTAACTGGAAGTTTTTTACGTAAAATACCTAAGTAAAGTATTTTACGTAGAAAACTGGTAAAATACCTAGTAAATTACGTGCCAACATGGCGGCTCTGTAGAACTGTGTATCACCCCCCTTTTTTAATTTCTGGTACTGTCATTCGTAGGAGTTCTCTCGGATGCCAACATTGTTATTGAATAGTAATAATGTCAACTAAAACTAAACACAAACAAAAAAAACCAGTCCGGGCTTCCATACATTCTATGTAATGAGCTTAGTTTCTGAGGTCTAAAAGTGAGTGGAAATAATAAAAATCATCGAAATGTAGCGCAATGTTTATTTTGTAACAGAATATTAAAGAATGTTGCTTATAGGCGGCTTCTGGAACACATGTATGTAAATAATTGTGGAATGTTGTTATTGTTATTCATTTAAGTATTTGCAATCAACAAGTATTTTGACATAATTTTTTGAAAATACTGGTGAATTATTATAATCTGAAAAGCCTTCGTTCATACTATGTGTTCCTAATTGATCAACTATAAATATAATCTATTAATTTTTGTAATTTACTGCAGTTTGAGTATTCAAAATTGAACAATAATTCATTTTATAAGACGTTTCTGAATCGGCTCATAACCAAAAAATGTTCAATTTCTACGTTCAAAACTAAACACTTATAATTCAAAAACCTTTGTAATTAAATATATTTATTCGCCGTATTAAAACTTCATACACATTTCTAACGTTTCGAACAATTTGTAATCAATATTTTCTAATGATCCTCGGAAAATATACAAATAACTACTTATCCAATATTACTTATTTATTAATTGAAATTCAGATTCAAATCTTGTTCAAACATTTACATTGTTTTATTATAAAATATTCCATTTTCAGATTATTATATTTGAATATTCGTATTTGAAAAAGGAAATTTATTCAGACTGTTGGGAGAAGGTTTCTACGGCTTTTACAAATTAAAAATTGAGAATAATTCTGAAAGATATTGGGCAACAAATTTTCAAAAGTTATGAAATCAGACAATTTTTGTACTTCATTATATTCAAATAATGATATTGATAAAAATCATTTAAAAACAGGATCACATCTGAATTCGGTTAAGGCGGAACAAACATCCAACTGTTCTTGAATCCATTCTTTCGAAACTGAATTGATTGACCGTAAAACTTAAAGGTGACGAAGAAGCGTTACGACTCTTCGTTGTTATGTAGCAGTAAATGCGCATTATTAGTGCTGCTTTTATTGCTAAAACTACTAGTAACACTCTTTTCTGAGCTTGCGTTTGCCATATCGATATTCATCGCATCAGGAACATTATCATTTTTTCTGTCTTCTCCCCTGCTGATGGCATGAGCCTCTGCTCATGCTCATATTTTTCAAATTCAAACGATGAAAATATCTAGATGTTCTAGATAATTACGAATTTTTAAGAACGTGAAGTCCCATATATTATACGCGTAATTTACATCGTGTAGGAAACTAGCCACGTAAAATACCTAGTAATTTACCTTAAAAAACAATGTAAATTACCCAGTGTATTTTACGCACCCATCCCTGCTTAGGAGCAACTGAGTGCAGGAGCGACGCGAGCTTCAACCCCGGGGTGGGAGTGGCCTCCCCACTCCCACCAGCCGATACAGGGAGAACTCAAACTAGAAGGGACCTGTATAGACAGGTATAGATTAAGTATAGACCCTCGTTTAGTTTGTGAAGTGACAGAGCAGAAAGCCAAAGCACCTATAATATCAATGTTAATGCAAATTACATTGGGAATATGACGTGGGATACCTGTGACTGTGCTCAGTTCTTCCTTATTGATTAAAAAACACTGGAGTTAGGATCTTCCACTTCTCCACTTTTCACATGTACGCCTACATTAACTCCTTGCGGTTTCTTCGAACTTTGAGTATTCTCTCCACCCATTATTTCTGCTGAGAAAGAAACTATCCAAACAATTGACCATAAAATCTAGATCATTCGTTTCCAATTCATTTTCTATATTTTCGATTGCACCTGTAAATTTTCTTCTATCAATCCTAGATTCCGATTCCGTGGTCAGGCAACACTTTTCGAAGTTTCGCGAATAATTTTCCTCTTCTCGCTGTCAGTGTTTCCAGCTTTCTTCTTCAAGCTTTTTGTGTCAACTGTTGACTTGGTGAAGTTGCAGGCTGGAACAGCGATTGCTTTTAAATACCTTTTTCCTGCAGATACATCTACAAACGACATAAAACTTTTAGATTGGATGAACATGCTTTTTTGAGGTTGAAAGCTCGACTATTTTGTAGAAAAAATTGGCCTTCTTGTCTTGAAACTTTTACTTTTCTGTTAAGAATTCGTCGTTTTTGTTGTTCAAAATGCAACTGCATGTACGGAGTTTTGTTTCCCTCATTCTAAGCACTATTTCCCATTGCTTCCTTTGATCTATCGTTCCTTCAAATCCATTTTTATTTGGAAATTGTACGCTACTGTAATCGATTTCGGGAAATTTATTAAAGCGGACTTCTGGGTCTTTGCGAGCTCTAGTTGAGCATCCAAATACAGAATAAAACTGTTTGCTCTTTGTCTTCTTGGGTCTGAATTGCATTCCTTCAGTATCCATCATGGTATAAAGAGATGTTACTTGATCATCAAGAGATTGCGCAGGAACATCAATAAAGTGATGGCATTGTATTGCCTCATTAGTCTCCACTTGATCTTGTAGTGGAGCCTCTTCTAAGTGACGTTCACCATTGACGTTTGCCCCTGCCGATTCCACCTCTCACCTAATTTCCATAGCTAGGTCTTCTGAGAGGAGAAGATTATTCCGGATATCCTGAACTCTAGGGATGAGATCTTCCATTCAAACTCTCTGTTGATGATGTATTTCTCAGCGAAATTTGTCCCCAAATTGTAGCCCTTTTCGCACCTAATCTCAATCTTTGCGCTCTGATAGTAGAGACGCATCAACTCTTTATTCATTGAAGTATTCCAGTTGATGCTCTTCCACGGTATTCCCGGAAGTCAGATTTAAAATAGCGCGAATCACTGTCGACTTTGATGTTAGTCAGGTGCTTCTTCAAGCGTCAGTGTTCAGTGTATGTTTCCACTACTACTTTTACCTGCTCCATCACCATGTTTAGGAGCTTCTTTGCCTCTCCTAGACATAGTTTTTTATCAACTCATGAATCTAAGGCCTTTAGAGCAGCCTGACTTTCAGAGTATATTTAAATCCTGAATCAAGGACAGGAATATCCCATCTTCCCCAGTGGCCTTATGTAGATCGAACCGCCGTACGACCCACTTAATTTTTGATTGTGTTTCAATTCGACTAGCCACACTCCAGTCACTTCCATGGGCACTATGATTTCTTCCATTGGAGGAGTTCAGATCAACGTCCGCCTCCTATGATCGGTGATCATTTCCGGAACCAGGGATGTCTATCCGCATGAGGTGTTCGAGGATTGCGCTATCTATATCTCTTATGTCACTTGTGGGCAACATTAATGCCCTTCATTGACACGTAAGATTATTCTTCAAGAGGGCTGGGTACACCGAGGGAAACTCCGAGCTGAGTGTGCAAGAGAGACAGAAATATGATAGGCACGCCCAAAAAGGTGCAGTTTTTGAACAGTACATAGGGAATAAACGGTGAAAAAAGTTTCCCCCAATAACAACAAAAGCATGGGACAGTCGGCATGGGTCTGGCAGTAACGGGTAGCCTGAACCTTCGCGGCGAGGGCGAAGGGTAGAATCTGGCAGGATTACTGAGGAAGCCGCTCAGCAGGGGTGATATGGTTTTATAGGTGTCCGAAATTTTTTACTGAATATTGTGCAGAATGATCTCCCAGATCCGACCATATCAGGTGCTTTCCGGGATTCACAGTCATTATATAGAAAAAAAAGCTTCGGACAAATAAGTAAATGAAAATGGTTTCGTGAAGATTGACAGCGATTAGTCAATTGTTTCGCACTTAATTTGAACGATTCCGGAAGAAAAAGTGTATTTCAGTCGAATTATTGACAGTTGATGAATAATTTTCTGTTTTAAAAGTAATTTTTATAAAAAAATATCCATATCAGATATTCTTGATTCAATAACTCCAGTTTTTTTCATGAAATAATCATATATTACTTAGAAGTGGAACCTTAGTAACACATTTGGTAATCAAATAAAAATTCTTAATCGTTTAAACCTCCCTAATTAACAAATGCACTGTTGGTCTATTTTTGGAGGGACAAACTTGATTCTTTCGATCCAATTTTCTGTGAATAACTAGCTTCTTCATTTATAAGAACGTTTCAATGAAATTAAACCATTTCATCGCAAACAACAATTGTTAGAATAAATATTTATGATTTCATATACAGTTATGAAGATTAACAAATAAAACATCCTTTCTTTTCGTGGAATTGATGGACAGTTATTTAGCAATGATTTTTCGCTATAAATCGAAAAGATCGGATCATTGTTTAAACAAACTTGATTGACAAATGCATAATTTTGATATTTTCGGGGGTACAAACTGCATTTTTTCGACGTAGTTAGGTGTAAATAACTAACTTCTAAATTAAAAAAAAAAATTTCGATAACAGTTAACAATTTTTATCGCAAACACTAGTTGTTAAAATAAATATTTATCATTTCAAAAACGATTATGAAAATTACCAAATGAAACACCTTTCTCTTTCGTGGAATTGATAGACAGTTTTTTCGTTCCTTTTTAGATGAATAATATTTCTTTGTCGGAAATTGTCCCCTTTTGGTAAAATACTCATCTTTTACGGTTTGAAATTAAACAATTTCCCAAAAAATCAATAATTTCTTCTTTAAACACCATCATTCCGAGTTCGAAAATCAATTGTTATGCAGAAAATTAATCTTTTTGGCTTGAAAATTAAACCATTTTCCCATTTTTCAGTGAAAACCCCTCTTTGCTTGAATATGCATTTTTTTTTAATTTGATGATTTTGGTAGAGATTCTAACAAAAGGTTGAAAATTTATATTTTCTTGTTGACAATTCAACTGATATTAGTATTTTTTTCGATTGAACTATAATATGTCTGAATGAAAATTTACTAGCTGTTCAATTTTTTGCTGAAAATTAATGTGTTCAAGTTGAAAATTGAATTATTTGCTAAAGAATTGATGTATTTTGTTAAAAATTAATTTCTTGTAATCAAGATTCATTTAGTTGAATAAAAATTAAACTATTTTTTCAAAAATTCTTTTTTTCAAAAAAAAAATTATATCCTAATACCTGAAATTTGCACCCAAACAAATTTTAAACCCGCCCGTCTTGACTTCCAACAAAAACTAATATGTCCAGACCAAAATGACGAATTTTTAACAAAGAGTTAATATATCATCGCACTCCAATAGAATTTCCATTAAAATAGCTAAATTTCTACCAAACTTTTTTGTTGAAAATTCATGATTTTGTACGAAGTTCGTTTTTTTCGCAGAAAATATTCTTTTCAGTTGAAAATTAGACTAGTTTGTTGAAAAATCGTACCTAATGTTTTTGAATGCATCTTCCTCTTTTGTAAAAAATTCGTCATTCTGGTTTGAAAATAATCTCTCTTGGTTGAATTCAAGAACTGTTGGTTAAAAATCTTCTTTGGTTCAAATTCAATTTTCAACTTAAACAAATTAATTTCCAGCAAAAAATTGAAAAGTTAGTAAATTTTCATTCATAAATATCAATGTTCAATCGAAAAAATACTAATATCAATTGAATTGTCAATAAGAAAATATAAATTTTCAATCTTTTGTTAGAATCTCTACCAAAATAGTTGAATTTGAAAAAAATGCATATTCAAGAAAAGAGGGTTTTTTCACTGAAAATGGGAAAATGGTTGAATTCTCAAGCCAAAAAGATGAATTTCCTGCATAACTATTGATTTTTCAACCCGAAATGATGGTTTTTGAAGAAGAAATGATTAATTTTTTGGGAAATTGTTCAATTTTAAACCGTAGAAGATGAGTATTTTTTCAAAAGGGGTCAATTTTCGACAAAGAAAGATTATCCATCTAAAAACAACAGAAAATTCAACTGAATTGTTCGATTTTCAATCCGAAAAGACGAATTTCAATCCCGAGATTAGGTATGAATTTCAATTAAAAAAATATCTATTTCAACCAATTAATTGAATTCTCGACAACACAATTGAATTGTCAACCAGAAAATATGAATTTTCAACCTAATAGTGTCAAATAATATCAATTTTGGCCATTCTCATTTTAGCGAAATACTTGTTACTGAGCCATTTTTAAAAATAAATGCAATCTGTGACGAGAGTGTAAAATTGTTTGAAAAAAACATACTTCACGTTCCAAATTTTCTTTTTTAATTGAAAACAGATTAGAAAATTTGACTGTACAAACAGCCTGTTCTGCCGTCGAATCACTGTTTAAAATATTTGTATCAACATTTTTTTTTATCCGCAATCTGAAAACAATATATTTCAGTATTCCAGTACGGAATGCTGAACTCAGATCATTTTTTTATGCACTATATAAAGTTTTTATGATGAAAGTAATTCCCAAAAGTTCATATTTTGACAAGATAAGAGGAAGAGCCTGAAACTCGTTTCATTAAGGTTTTCTTGAACGGTGGTACCAGATGTGATTGACAGCTGCATCCCTCGGCCTTGACCACGGGTCATTTTAGCCAGGACTAGGACTAGGACTACTAAAAAAAACTGTGTAGAGTTTATATTCTGGCCCACCAACTTTCCGGGTGAGGTAAAGGGTTTGTAACGACCAGCTCAGCGTGGGCGTGCCATAGGGTTTGCTTAAACATTTTGTCGCCAGGGTCGGTAGCTCCTTGCCTTAAAATTACTGCTTGGAGACCTTTCGTAGACACGTGTTTTTTATATTTATTTAATACCAATTTTCTTCCTGCATATATTAATATGTTCATAAAGGATCAAATTTTGTATATGATGTTCAACATTTTTGAAATACTTTGTAGCATCCGAGAAATCAGTCTTCAAAAATAGAGTAACTTTGAACAATCATATTTTCAATGAAAATTTTTTTTCAAAAATTCAAAACAAAGAAAACAAACCTTATTCTTTTGCGAATCCAGGCATACTACATAAGTCATATTTTTCAAAATACTTTCAGAGCAAACAGATGTCTACGAGACCCTCCCAAAATGCCCTGTACCCAGCCCTCTTAAGGCTCTCTGAAGTTTCGCTGTATCATGTATATTCTGGTTCACCGGACAGTGCCCCCTTTCCCCCGGAGTTCTTCCTTGGCAACTGTCTTTCATTTGTTCATCCAGATACACTAATCCTTTACGAGCCCCATTTTCCCGTTTTCCTGGCCCTAATAAATAGTCTTCTAGTTTCCTGTTTTGAGGCCTGAAGTTTATTATTCCACCGAGGAGCATCATTGACTTGTTTTTGAATTCTAAGAGGACAATGATCCTTTTAAGATTTATGTATGGCTCTCTGCACTTCATCTACCGCCAACTCCAGCCGATTAATTGTTTCAAGGACTCTCTGAGATCCTCCATATATTTGTCCCAGTTAGCCGCTCTTGAGTCTCTATACCTAATCGGATCGGACTTGTCGGGTATCCGGGAAAAGCATATATGCCTGTGATCTGATAGGGAAGTCTCGGACAAAACATGCCATCCCCTGAACCTTTCCATAATAGATACAGAGCACAAGGTTAAGACAATTACCTCTTGACATCTAGTGCTCATGAAGGTAGGTGTGTTTCGACGATTCATTACAGTCAACCCAGTGGTAATTAGCTAGTCTAACAGTCCCTTACCCCTATTTTTAATTTCCGTTCTGCTCCGAATCGGATGATGCATATTGGCGTAAAATCCTATGATCAGCGTCCATCCTTTTAGTCTGCAATACTCAAACTATTGTCTCCAGTCCTCTGATGGTGGTGAGTCCGCTGAATCTAAGGGTAAATAGGCTGAACAAATCACCACGGGCCAACGTCGTCCTCCTCTTTGGTGTTCCACTTCCATACCTACCAGATCTTTGGTACAGAACCTTGGAAAGCTACTATGTTCGATATCCTTTTGGACGTGAATGGCCGCTCCAGGGTTCATGTCGGTTCTATCTGTATACTATACTATAGAGCCGCCTCTTTGCATTAAGCCCTTAAGCTACCCTTGTAGCAGCAAGGTTCTTGATTAATGACAAAAGCTGTGTTTCCCACTGTAATACGCTAACCTAAAACAGCTGACGCAGCTTTACAGTTGTAGGGGCTTATGTAGGTAAAGTTCAAATCTAAAAAGTTTGCGCTGTTTATTTGAAAGCCAGGAAAGAAGGTCTATGGAATGGGCGGACTTGATTGCGGTGCCTTCCTATAACAGTCTTCGAACCTCGGGATAATTTTGTCAGGTTCAATTCCAGCGATCTTAGTCTCGAAAGCCGCCTCGATGGCCATTGCTTGCTCCGAGTTGAATTGCTCTTGTTGGCGTTAGTAGTCCTTTCTGACAGTACCACTTTACTTCTTTTTTTTAGAAGCTTTCACTGTTCCATAATTTGCGTGAGTTTTTGCGTCGCTGATGAGTCTACTCAAAGCCCTATTTCCAGCTTCGACACTTGAAGTACTTGGAACCGCATTGATCCATTGTTGTTTAGAAGAAAATTAAACCATTTCCTGAGTGCCTATCTCATTAGGAAAAGTGGTTCTTATAGAGGGTGCCACTAAGGTCTCCCCTCTATGTGTTTGTTCACCACTTACTGCAGCAGTGTTGAATGACAGTATATGAAATTTAATAATTTAAGATGTTGCTAGTTTTTTCCAAATTCTCTATTGCCTCTAGTAAAGTTTCACAGATCATTTGGTTAAGTAACGTTTTCACGCAGCGCGAGCGGTCCTTATTATTCATAAAACGATAGAACCTGAAGCAAAAGTTTTAATACAACTCATAATTATAATAAAAATTATTAACGTATAGAAATTGCTTCAATAGATTCATCAAAAATACAAGGATAGCTTACAACAAGAGCATTTCCATTTCAAAAATGGTTTTCTGCAACCTAAAGATGGCTTACATGCAACGGGTCTTGCTTCCGACCGCAACACAAATGTTATTCCCTCGCCGAGTTCCCACGGGGATTTTATATCTCAACGGGGTCGTCGCAGTCGACTTAAGAAGGATAATGAGAGGGCATGTTCCTCCCCTGTGGAGTCGCTCTCGCAAAAGAAGCTTTGCAGGGACTTTAACGATCAAAGCCTAGATAACTTTCTGAAGGATGAAACTTATCAGGCAGCTGATACTGGTACTCTCGATCCTCTCTTTTGTGGTTTTGATCGTCTGACGGTCTCATACCTATGTACCCGAATATAGAGTGCAGTACCACAGGTAGGAATGTAGGGAAATATGATCCTTTTGCTATCTCGGATAAAATTTAATCGGTTCTCTCGGGTTCCTATCACTTGCTAAGAAGCGGGCAGGACCGTGTTGGAATATTCTGCTCCATTGGGACCCTCCATCACTCATTTATAGAAAGGTATTCGTAAATGGCAATTCTGAGGAATACTCTATCAAAAATATCCTTGACAGAGTGAGCTTCGACGTCAGGGACATGATCCTGTCGATTAAACGTTAAACGAAAAATGAAGACTCAACGGATGAGTGAAATTCGTTTTTGCATGCTCTAAACTTCCACGCTTGATGTTCCTCTCACGCTTAAGATTTAACTTAACACCGATTATTCCTCGCCCTATAAGATGTTTCTTTTGCTAGAGATAAAGGCATAGCTCGGACTATTGCAGATGATCAGGAATAGCTTGCCACGTCTGCGCGGCTTCCCATAAGGCGGAGAGCTACTCCAACCGACTCTTGTCGGCGTATTGCGGGAATTGTGCGAGAAAACATCCTTCCTCTCCCAGGGTATACTGCGGATCTAAGAAAAGCTGCAGCAACGTCTCTTCTTTCTATGAGTCGTTTCACTGGAGCGAAATTGTAGAGCTACCTGAATAACTCGGTCTCAACCGCCTTGCCAGGCGAGGAACATTATTCTGACTCGCCAGCTTAGGCGGAATACCTCTTTGGTACTGGTAGTGTTATAGCGGCGTGGCGTTTGATTGCATGTTTGATGCCGCTGTTTTATCTTTGGTATGAAGGTTGCTGATTGATGTCAGCTTTACTTGAAATCGCTACGCCTCCACTTTTCGGCTTTTTTGTTGAGTAAATTTGAAACTTACTTATTATTATTTTGGTGTCAGGCACTCTGTCTCGCCTAATCCAATTCATGCGTTACGTACAATTTTAATTTATCATTGTTATTTTATTTTGGTTCTCGCTTTCGTTACATGAGTTACCAACATTAAATTTATATTGTTAAAATACAGTTTAATCGGTTATATTATTATGAAGACTAAGCGCAAGTATGTTAAATTTCTTAATCGGAACGCCCGCAGTGTTTCTGGCAATGTGGATGAAATTGAGTTCGTGCTTTTTGAAAACGACCTAGATGTCCTCTATATTACGGAAACTCATCCGTCTAGTGAACTGACCTTCCCAATTAAGGGGTACTGAGCATACAGATACGACCGATCAATTGGTGGGAAAGATGGCTCCTTGACCCTAGTGAAGGATATCTATGGGGTAAATGGGATGAATCTTTCAGGTCGCTGGATGGAGGACATTGGAGTGGGTAGTGGAGTGATGTGTAGGGACAGCACCTTCACTTTTGGGGACAACCACGTGGTACCTTTATATGGGATCGGATATTCCGTGTTACGCAGTTTGCTAGCGACTGGCGATCAGTTTCGACATCCTGCTTATCAAGTTTTCGAGACTTGTCGGCCCCTATCGCTGTTTATCGGGTCTCAAACCTTTTGGCCCAGTGCAGGGATAGAGTTATCTAACGTCTGCTGCAACTTCACGTTACCACCCCTCCCTCCCTGCGCGGGTTGAGTTATACATCCTTACGATTCTGGATCTAGACTCATCAGGAATTCCTGTTCGTCAGCGTACAGTTCTATCAGGTCGTTATCCTCAGAACCTATATCTTCATCGGTTACATTCCCTTCTTCCTCGCAGTCTTATAGCTCTATGTTATTATTATTATCCTTTTCTTTGATTTCTTATCCCTTTAGTTTATCCCCGTTCCAGGTTGTTGCAATTATTTTGCTAAAATTGATATTTATTCTTTCCCAGCTCGTTTTTTGTACCTCTTCCCGATCTCAGTTGGTGTTGTGTTTCCGTTTCTGCTCCTTTCATCCCTCTGGTTGCAGTATTCATCGTGGAATAGGTACAACTCCTTTGGTATATGTCCTCCGCAGAACCTGCATTTCCGAATGTCTGTCAATTTTATTCTGCTAAATCTGTAACAAATAAAAGACAAACTACGACTATTTTCATAAATTTTACATTCTTGAAACTCGGAACTCTGATTCTTATTTTATAGTTTGTAAATTATTTACAATATATCAGTATACATCTGTATATCCTAATATCTAATATACCAGTCAACGTAAAGTATTATTCGTCTAATTGCTTGTGCGTTTCGTTTTGATTGTTACCTCTCTCTAGTTGAACTATGAAATTAAACTAAACTATAAGAATTCTCTCTGTTTTTTCACTTGTCCTACTTTGATGGAAACTGAAGTCATGCTCACCTGGAAATAAATTAACTAAATCTGGTTCTGTTATTCTCTAACCTTTTAATCGTTTTTTTTCCTCTTTCTTCTTATTCAATATTTGTTCGTTATAGAGTTTTTCATATCGTTTATGTTCCAAATTCCTATAGATTTACTTCCGACTTTTCCCAGTTCGTAAACTGTTGGTGACAATTATAGATGTAATGCTTTCACGATGATCTATTATGATGGAATAAGGTGTTTCGGGTTTCGATCGTGTACAAAATTACAAAAAATTTGTCGTCGTTCCGCGAACGTTGCAGCTCGCACCTTCAGGACTGGCCTAAATCCAGGCCAGTCCTGAAGATGCGAGCTGCAACGTTC
>WSXT02246802.1:0-15294 GCA_011762715.2 Neuroterus valhalla | reverse complement strand
GAGAATTCCATTTTGAAGATTATATATGCACTCAATAAACTTTTTATGTACCCCTAACTGATTAAACTGACATAAAATCAATAAGTATCGCGTTATTTGAATGCAACACGCATGTAAGCAATGCTACGTGTTCCCCATAGGCAGCCATATTGGTTAGTTCGCTCGATGGCCATCAGGTCTCGCATCGCAAGTTTAAATTCCCAATAGTAAAAGTAAAGAAATCTTCCTCAATTTTCGTTTTCCTTTTTAGGGGCCATCCATAGATCAGGGATAGCTTTCAGGGTAGATTGTAGAAGAGGCTTCCAAAAAATGTTATCAGTCTCGTAGGAGGGGTAAGGGTAGAAGATACTGTTTTGTAATGATTTTTAAGAATGAACCCCTCGAAGGATCCATATTTACAAACTCATGCTATGATTCTATATTTGTGTATGAATGTGAAGCTAGGAAGCGTATACTTTCTGTGAGAAGAAGATCGACGGACCACAACGTAGCTCAGTTGGGAGAGCATTCGTCTGGATAAAGAAAGGTCCTGGGTTTTGATCCGAGCGGAGAAAGGAAGGTGATCCTTTTTCATAGAAAGTTTTATTCAATTTCTTGATCGAATAAATTTCAATCTTGTTTAATTGACATAAAATATGTTTCGAAGATTTGATTAGTTTAATAAAATTCTTTGGAACTAATTTCTGAATTATTTACAGACAACCCCTCATTCTTCAGAATATAGTAGGTGTTCTTTTATGGAGCTTTTCGCTGGACATTTGTTTTCCAAAAAAAATTTTCATATAATGAAAGTTGAGAAATTTGGAATTGGGGGGAAAAAACAATTCAAATTTCTTTTCAACGTACAAAATTCGAGTGAAAATCTGCAACTCATTGCAACCAAATAAAAAACAAAGAATCCAACGACCGAATTTGGATAAACATAAAGATTTGGTCCAAATTTGGTCGTTGGATTTTCGGTTTTTTATTTAATTGACAGGAGTTGTAGGTTTTGATATTAATTTAAGTAACAATGAAAAAAGGGCTTCAGATTTCTGGAAATTCTGGATTGAGTTCCTTGTTATTCACTTTAAATATATCATTGTTTGACAAAATTCATCGCAAAAATTCTTAATGTCTTTGAAAGACCGGAAATTTTCTACCGGAAATCGACATTGGAAATATACATTTTTATTCAAACCAATAATTAGATTGCAAAAAAGAACCATATGTTTTTGGTAATTTCATGGTACATTATTGGCGTTACATATCCAAAATTGGTATTTTCGAACAAAAATCATTGGAACTTAAACAACATTGAAAACGTTTTAACAACTATTAATTATTTTAGTGTTTTTCGTTGGATGTTGCTGTTTCTAATTCGAAACATTAGATTCCAAAGAAGATTTGAATCAATTTGGGAATTTTTGTGTTGGCGTTTTATGATAATGATCAAATTTTTGATTGATTTATTTTGTTGCATATTTATAGCTTAGTCTAGCGGTTTCCACTGAAAAATCGATATCGATTTTAAGAAAGATTTCGAATTTTGAACAATTTGAGGTCATTTTAACATTTTTTTCGGAAGTTGGTTCTTTTCAAAAAAAGTAATTAGATTTCAGAGATGATTTACAATTCCTAAAACTCTTTTTGTTCTATCATATTAGTGTTTTTTATCAAAAATTATTGCTATTTTCAATAAAGAAGAAGAATAGTATATGATATTTCAAAGAATATTTATCATTTGTCAATTGTCAACAGTTTCAGGTTATATTGATGTGGTTTATCTAAAATTCGATTTATCAAGACAAAACTATTACATTTGAAATTTTATTAGATGTAAAATTTTCTTTAAAAAATAATAAGGTTTCTACGAAGATTCATGATTTTGAAAATTAATCTATTTCTCTCTGTATCTTTGTTAAAATTCAACTACTTGGTTAAAAAATGAACTACTCGGTTGGAAAATAAACCCGTGTGGAAAATCCACTCATTTTAATTCACCTTTTTTGTTGAAAATTAAGTATTTTTTGAACATTTTTTTTTCTGTCAAAAGATTGATCTGGTACATTGATAATTCATCTTTTGAGTTGATGATTCAACTATGTTGTTGGAAATTCATTTGTTTTGATTCAATCAAACTGTTTCAAAACTTTTTGTTTTGAAAAAAAATAATTTTTCAAATTCAACATTTAACTAATCCATTTTTGGTTCTTAAATTATATTTTTAAGATGAAAATAAAACATTTTTGTCGAAGATTCATTCGGTTTGTTGGAATTTTTTTTTTGGTGTGAATAAAAATTCATCAATTTTGTTCAAAGTTTGATTATTTTGTTAAAAATAAAATTATTTTATTGAAGTTACCCGCTTTCGTCGAAAGTTCAAATGTGTTTTTGAAAACTGGTCCTTATGATCGACAATTTTTATCTGTCAATTTATCTGTCTTTTAAAAAAATGGTCCTTTTGATCGACAATCAATCTTCTTGGTTGAAAATTCAACTGTTTACTTGGAAATTCGTCTATTTTGTTCAAGGTGTAATAATTTGATTAAAAATTGAATAATTTTGCAGAAGTCATCTGTTTTGATGGAAAATTCAAATTCGTTTTGGAAAATTGGTCCTTTCGATAGACAAGTATTCTTCTTGGTTGATAATTCAAATATTGGTTTGAAAATTCATATGTTTAATGTTAATTTATAGGAAATTCACCTGTGTTTTTGAGAATTGGCCTTTTTTGTAAACAATTAATCTTCTTGGTTGTAAATTTAATTATTGAGTTATAAATTCAGCTGTTTAGTTAAAACTCATCTATTTTGTTCGAATTTTGATTATTTTCTTGAAAATTAAATTATTTGATAGAAGCCATCTTTCTTGTTCGAAAGTTCAAATGTGTATTTGAAAACTGGTCTTCTTGATAGTAAATTAATCTTCTTGGTTAATAATTCAACTTTCGGGGTGGAAATTCATCTGTTCAGTAAAAATTCTTTTTTTTTTGTTCAAACTTACATAATCTTGTTGAAAATTAAACTTCTTCATTTAAGTAATCTTTTGTGATAGAAAGTTCACCTGTGTATTTGAAAACTGTCCCTTGGGTGGTAAATCAATCTTTTTGGTTGATAATTACACGTTTGGGTTGGAAATTTATCTGTTCAGTAAAACTTCATTCTTTTTTTGTTCAAACTTTTATAATCTTTGTTAAAATAAACTATTTTATTAAAGTGATCTTTTTTTATAGAAAATTTAACTGTGTTTTAGAAAATTGATCTTTTTGGTAAACAATTAATCTTCTTGATTATAAATTCAATCATTTAGTTGTAAATGCAGTTTTTTAGTTGAAAATTCATCAATTTTACTTACTATTTAGTTAAAAATGAAATTATTTTGTGGAAATATTCTGTTTGGTCGACAATTCAAATGTGGATTTGAAAACTGGTCCCTTTGAAAGTAAATCGATTTTCTTGGTTGATTATTCAACTTGTAGGTTCCAAATTCAGCTATTTTGTTGGAAATTCATTATTTTTTGACCGAAAAATCACCTCCATTTCTGAAAATTGGTCCTTTCCGTAAACACTTATTCTCCTTGGTTGAAAGATCATTTGTTGGGTTATAAATTCATCTGTTTAGCTGAAAACTCATCTTTCTTTCTTTCAATTATTTAGTTAAAAATCAGATCATTTTTTTCAAGTTATCTGTTATGGTAGGAAATTTAAATGTGTCTTGGAAAACTGGTCCTTTTTGATATACAATTATTCTTCTTGGTTGATAATTCAACTATTGGGTTGAAAGTTTAGCTGTCCAGTTGAAAATTCATTCATTTGGTTGGGAATTTCTCATTTTCTTGAAAATTGAACTCTTCCGTTAGAGTCACATCCTTCGTTGAAATTTCGTCTTTTTACATTAGAAACTCGTCTGTTTTCTTTAAAAATGAACATTTTTGTTATAAATGCAACTGATTTTCATTAAATAACTAATCCTTGTTTGAACATTTGCCTATTTAATGAAAAATACATTTTTTGTATGTTGAAAAATACCCTATTTGAAGAGATCTTTTTTGATCTCAAGTTGTCCTGCTTTATTGAGAATCCGTCACTAGAGACTCCAAAATTCAACTTGTCACTCTAAATATCAAACTTTCTTCCCAAAAATTCTTCGTTTCAGATTAGAAATTATATTTTTATTCGTTAAAAATTAAAAACCATTTAGTCTATCTACACAAGAAACTGAACGCGCTTTTGTTGATTCCTGTTCAATCAAGAATTCAATACGAAAAAAGAATGTTCCAACTTCAAAGACGTCAATTCCGAATCATGAGTTCACACCCATTTTGAATACCTACTTTTGAACATCCCATCATTCAAATTAGCTGCTTGCTAATGATACAATAAATAACATAATGAAGACGTGAAGCGGAAATGGAATCATAAAATCTGAAACGCAATAAATAGGTCTCCTATGGAGATGATGATCATCTTTAGTATCCTGCATTCAACTAAAATCAAGTAGGTTAAATGTAAAAGTTCAGTCTCATTCTTCTCGAAGAAAGTGTTCCCATCCCTCCACCCGATACAATAGCGATTGTTGTTAAATATTTTCGTCAGGGTAGACATCTTTGTGACAGTGGCCACGTCGAGGTGCTTTCATGGTTATTCTATGCCCGCGAAGCTGCGGGGTTCTGTTATGGGGTTCCCTGGAAGATGTTATAGATCGCGAGCAGACACCCCATTGTCACTTTTTCCAGACGAATGGCAAGAATGGTTAGTCTCGATTTTGACTCCTGACAGAGCTATCGGAGACTATGGGGCATCCGGCGCCATATTGGCTTCTGGAAGTCCTACTCCCCCCTGCGGGCAGCAATGAATATCATGGCTAATGCACGGGGTGGCACAATTTTCTTTTGTGGTGACACGTCTTTCGATCGTTCTTGCGTGCTGCGGAAAGATGTGTCGTACTTTTTGTACGGGCACCATGGGGGCTGGCACATGTATGGTGGTGATGCCTTTGGTCTGATTCGTGACCAGCCCAATAATAAGACGCCCTTATTCTTATACAACGTTAGGCGATTGCCTTTCTCTGCAGTCGGAAATCATCCTGAATTACATTTCACATCCCATACACACCCCATACACTTCCTCCCTTACGCGATTTCAAAGACTTGGAATGTTTCCTGTTTGATGGAGTACAAGTGGTCGACAGCCGAGTCGATGTCAATCTTCTAGAAGATTATTCATGGGGAACCCTGAAGTATGATTGAAAGTAGCCTTTTAAGGGGAAGAAAATGGGAGCGGGAAAAGCAGATTAACTTTACAAACAAGGCTAAAATTGCGATATTCAATTCTGTGCTTGCACCTACTGTGCTGCATGGTAGAAAAAAACCTAATCCCCTTTTTCTTTACTTACTAAAATTTGGAAAACCCTATGATATACCTTGTTCTCAGTAAACAATTTTATAGTTCATATTTCAACTAATAAGAATTTTTATTTCACATTAAAATAGACGAATGTTGAACAAAATAGTTTAATCCTTAACCGAAACAGATTTCAATTTCTAACATAATAGTTGAATTTCTAAACAAACAGTTGAATTTTGAACGTAGCAGTTGAATTTGCGACAAAAATATATTTGAATCTCAAACAAAACAATCAAATCATTAATCAAAAAAGGAATCATTTTCAACCAAACAGTTGCATTTTCTCGTTCGATCACTTAAGTTCAGCAGCGCTGAATGGATGGGGGCCGTTGTACCACTACAAGAATTAAAAATGTAATAAATGAGGCTCAAGGTGTAAAAAATGGGGCTAGAATTGCGATACATAATTCTGTGCTTGCGCCAACTGTGCTGTATGGTAGCAATTTAACGAGACCTGGGCGTTTCAAGATAAGGAAAAGAGCAAAGTTAATGCAAAGTTTGGTAAAATTAATTTTATCAATCGAGAATGTAACTATTTTGTTTTTGGTTGAAGTTTATCTTTAAGGACGAAATTCAACTATCTGGTTAAAAATTTTTTTTTTTTTTAATTGAAAACCGAACCATCTGGATCGAATTTCATGTATTTTGTTGATTATACTAATCTTTTGGTATGAAATTAATTTCCTTGATTTAAAAACCATATTTATGGTTAAAGATTTAATTATTTGGCTTATTGCTGAACTCTTTTGTTGAAATTTCATTTTTGTCGTTAAAGATTCATCATTTTACTTTGAAGTTTAACTATTTGGTAGAATTTTGTTTCTTTTGTTCAAAAATGATGTTATTTTTTCGACCAGGGTAATTAATATATTGATTTAGGATGGTAATTTTATCGATTAGTGGTCCGGAAATTATGTATAAAATTCATAGTTTTTGGTAAAAAGATCATCTCTTTTCAAAAGTATCCTCTCTGGTTGGAATCGACTGTTTTGTATTTTAAATTAAAATCTTCTTCCGCTGAAATATCAACTTTTAGATGTCTCGTTGATAGTACATCTTTTCATTTAAAAATTAGTATTTTCCTATGGAGAATTATAAATTTTCAAGTTGATGATCTATCTCTTCTATTTCCAGTTAAACAATAATAATAAATAACACTAATGTAGAAAAATAATTTATTTTGTCGGAAATTCATCCTTCTTGTTAGACATGAATCTTCTTGGTCGAATTTCATCACTTTTAGCTAAAAATGCATCTGTTTATTTAACAACTTAACTTTGGTCGTAGATTCAACAATTTTTTTTAGAATTTTGTCTCTTGCGAAGGAACTCAATTGTTATTTATTTTACAACTAAAACTTTTTGTCGGAAATATCAACTATTACATATTCCTTTGAAAATTCATCTTTTTTGTTGGAAAATCTACTGTTTGCATGTATTTCATGCTCAAAAATTCAAAAAATTAATAGAAAAATAAAAGCTAATAATTTGGAAGATGACATATTTTAAAGTGTAAGTGTTTCGTTGAAAATTAAGGTGTTTTGTTAAACATTTGGCTTTTTTCGTAGAGCATTATTCTTTCTAGTAGAAAATTTAATATTCTGTTTGAACATTAAACTTTTAATTCAAAAATTCATCGATCTTCGTTCAAAATTCACCCACCTATTGAAAGTTGAACAACTTTGTTGAAAATTAATTTTTTTGTGATACTCACCCCTTTTTTTTGGTTGAAAATTAAAGTTTTTTGTAGATAAGTAGTTTTCCTGGCTTCGAAATCAAACAATATTTATGAAATTAATTTATTTTGTTGAAAATTCATCTTTTTGGCAGAACATTATTCTTCTTGGTAGGAAATTTATTTTCTTAGTTATTTTCTTTGTAGTGGAAATTCAACTAATTTGTTAAAAAATCAAACTATTCATTCGAAAGATGAACTATTTGGTGGAAAAATGGACTTTTTTTTCGAAAAAGATCATTTTTGAGTTGAAAATTCAAATATTTTGTTGATCATCATTGGTCTCATTGGCTTCAAAATTGAACAGTATTTAGGAAAATAATTTACTATGTTGCAAATTCGTCTTTTTGGTAGAACATTTTTCTTCTTGTTGGTAGAAAGTTTATTTTGTTGAATAAAAACTGAACTATTCAGTCGGAAATTCATCTTTCTTGTCAAAAGTACAAGTAGTTTGTTAAAAATTAAAATAATTATTCGGAAGATGAACTTTTTGGTAGAAAAATAATTTTTCCTCGAAGAAGAATATTTTTGAGGTGAAAAATCAAGTCTCTTGTAGATAAATTATCTTCTTCGCTTCGAAATTGACGAATAAGTATGAAAATAATTTATTTTGTTGAAAATTCGTGTTTTGGTATAACAATATTTTTCTGGTAGAAAATTAACTCTCTGTTGAAAATTGAACTGTTTATTTATTCATCTTTCTTCCTGCAAATTCAAGTGGTTTGTTGGAAATTAAACTATTATTTGAGGATGAATGATTAGGTAGAAGAATCAACTTTTTGTTGGGAAATAATATTTTTTTGGTTGAAAATCCATGTCTTTTGTAGATAATCAGTCTTTTGGCTTTGGAATTGACGAATATACCTGAAAATAATTTATTTTGTTAACAATTCGTCTTTTTGGTAGGAAGTTTTTCGTCTTGTTGGTAGAAAATTTATTTTCTTGGTTGAAATCTGAACTATTTACTATCCAAAATGATTTTTTTCTCTGGGAAAGGTTTTTTTCGAGTTGGAAATTCAACTCTTTTGTGGATAATAATGATAAGTCTTCTCGGCTTTATATTGAACAATGTTCAAAAAATAATTAGTTTTGTTGAAAACTCGTCTTTTTGGTAAAACATTTTCCTTCTTGTTGGTATAGAAAATTTGTTTTCTTGGTTGAAAATTGAACTATTCAGTAAAAAATTCATCATTCTTAGTGAAAATTCAACAAGTTTTTAAAAAAATTAGAATATTCGTTAGAGATAAACTGTTTGGTAGAAAAATTAATTTTTTCTTTTAAAAAGATTATTTTTGGGTCGAAATTTCGAGTCTTCTGTAGATAAGTATTCTTCTTGGCTTAAAAATCAAACAATATTTATGAAAATAATTCGTTTTTATGAAAATTCGTCTTTTAGCAGAACATTATTCTCTGTATTTGAAAATTCATTCTTTTGGTTGAAAATTGAACTATTTAATTATTCATCATTCTCAGCGTGGATTCAAAAAGTTTGTTGAAAATAAACTATTTGTTTGAAAGATGAACTATTTTGTAGAAAAATTAACTTTTTCGTTAGAAAATAATATTTTTGGTCTGAAAATCCAAGTCTTCTTCGATAAGTTCCCTTTTTGGTTCAAAATTCAACAATATTCATCAAAATAAAGTATTTTATTGGAAATTTGTCTCTTTGTCCGAACGTTTTTTTTTAGGTAGAAGAAAGAAATTGGTTGAAAATTCAACTATTTAAAAATTGAACTATTTGTTCAAAAGATAAATAATATCGTATAAAAATGAATTTTTTTGTTGGAAAATAATATTTTTGGGTTGAAAATTCAAGTCTCTTGTAGATAATAATTGGTGTTCTTGGCTTCAAAATTAAACAATATTTATGAAAATAATTTATTTTGGAAATGAAGAATTGGAAATTGGGAAAATAAGTGTTCTTCTTGGCTTCAAAATCAAACAATATTGATGAAAATTATTTTTTTAAATGAAAATTCGTCTTTTTGGCAAAGCATCATTCTTGTTGGAAGAAAATTTATTTTCTTGCTTAAAAATTGCACTATTATATAAAATATTCTTTTGCAGAAAATTCAAGTAGTTTGTTAAAAATCAAACTGTTTGTTCAAAAGATGAACTTTCTGGTAGGAAAAATTAACTTTTTCTTCAAGAAAGAATATTTTTGGGGCGATAATTTGAGTTTTGTGTAGATAAGTGGTCTTTTTGGCTTCGAAATCGAACAATATTAAAAAAAAATTTATTTGATTGGAAATCGTCCTATCCCCGTATAATCATGCAGCTTTGCTGACTAGACATTCCTCTGTATTGAAATTGGTCACTTTTACACACAAAAGATATAAATACATATATATTGAGAACATGCATTTCGTCAAATTTTGGAAAAATAAACGCGTGCGTAGGAAATAGAGACATTTGTAGTGCCGTTTTTTTACAGTTTATAATTTTTAGCAACTCTCAACAAAGAAAAGGCAACTTCTGTTCCCCTTTCCTGTGCAAAAGGGCAGTTCGTAGTCTATAGGCCAAAATTATGAGATACCGATTAGGCAATAACTTTTCCTTTTGTGACCTGCTTGATTTCGCTAACAGGGCCATTCGTTTTTACGTAAACCCAAGTGACATTTCGGAGGTGAAATAATGAAACGAATGATGGGGTCCCAGTATGGGGCCCGGTTTTTAAATCGTAGAGTTGTAGATGTAGAATTATTGTAGATGACAAAGGTTTGGAAGTCGATGCTAGTGCACGCAGGGAATACAAATGTGGCGGGTGGAGAAGGGTCGTAAAAGATTTGACTGCGCCTGTTTGAGCCCCCTTTACACCCCCGATCTGCCCCAAACAAGACAAGGCTGGTCCCTGATCTTTCGGGTAACCATAACAAGGCCGTGGAGGCCCACAATGGGCCCAACGGGCCAGTGTTGAACTGTTGAGCCATCAGCTCAATGGATTTTCCGCGGACTGGGCCAAACACAAGCAAACACGGGCGTCCCATTTTGTCGTGCCCTTATTCTCGCCCTCAAAACGACATTGGCGTAAAACTTATAAATATATTTTCCCAAGTCCCATCAGGCCCTAAGAGTGACTGACTGTTTATTTGATAGCTGTTCAAACAAGATTAGGGGTAATAAGGTCATGAGGGGTGATGAGCTTTTAAAAATAACTCCATTTCGAGGGCTGCTTTTGAAGGTTAAAGAAATTATTTCGAGTCATTGTATGATTTGATTAACGAAAAAGTTTTTTATTTTATTGTAAGCAAAGCTTGATTATTTTCCTCTTAGGGGAATTAGTTAAATTTTTAACCTAATAGCCGGATTTTCAACTTACAAAGATGTATATTTTTTTATGTAGACTAATCTTTGAACGAGGAAGATGATTTTCACTTTGGAAGGTCGGAATTTCAACAAAACAGTTGAATTTTTAATAAAACAAAACAACAGAATTAAAAAATGTTTAATCATGTAGCTGAGTTTTCAGCCTAATAATGAATAGTAGATGACGAGTGCTCTCACAACTGAGCTACGGAACCGCCCAAAAAAATAAAAATCTTCAATCTTTTGTTTTTTTATCGTCTGAAATTTTTTTTTACTGTTCCGTAGCTCAGTTGGGAGTGCACTCATCTGGATAACGAGAGGTCCTGGATTTGGATCCCAGCAGAGTGGGGAAGTCAGTCCTTTTTTCCACAGAAATTTTTATTTCATTTCTTGATAAATTTTCAATTAAAAAAAAAAGAATTTTCAACAAAACAGTTGAATTTTCAACCAAAAAAAAAGGTGAGTTCGATACAGGAGTTGGACTCACAGCAATATAGATGAATTTTCAAGCAAAGAGTTTAATTTTTAACCCAATAGTGGAATACTCAACCAAGAAAGTTGATTTTTCAACAAGCGGACGAATTTTCAATAAAAGAGTTGAAATTTCGACCAGAAACAATGACTAAATCAAGGGGTTTAATTTTCACCGGAAGAATTGAACTTGCAACAGTAAATTTAGTTAACACCACAGTTAAATTCCGACCAAAAAAGATGGCTCCAACAAAACAGTAAAATTTCCAGAAGAATAATTGAACTCTCAATAAAATAGGTACATTTTTCTCCCAATATATGAATTTTCGACCTAGAATATTGATTTTCTACTAAGAGGATGAATTTTCAACAAAACAGTTCAATTTTTGACCGAGAACGATGATTTTGATATAGGAGGTAAAATTACAACAAGATAGATAAATTTTGAAATGAAAAGTTTGATTTTTAATCCAATAGCTGCATATTCAACCAAGGAAATTTATTTCCCAACAAAAAGATGAATTTTCAACAGAACAGTTCAATTTTTTACCAAAACAATTACTTTAACAAGGTGTTGAATTTCTACCAAAATAATCGAACTTGCAGCAATAAAGTTAGGTAAATTTTTTTATCCAAAAGGACGAATTTTTAACACAACAGTTAAATTTCGACCAAAAAAGATGACTTTCACAAAACAGTACAATTTCGACCAAACAAGATGATTATAATATAATGTAAAATTTCCAACACAATAATCGAACTTTCATTATAATAGATACGTTTCAAACCGAATCGTTGAATTTCCAACCAAGATAAATTATTTCCTGTACAAAAATGACGGATTTTCTACAAAATAATTGAATTTCCGATCTAAAGCTATTACAAAAGGAGTAAGTTGCATTTCCAACAAAATAATTGAAAATTTAACAAAAAATTTGATCACAATTCAAAAAAGAATAAATTTCAATCCAAAAGGACGAATTTTCAACCAAGATAATTGATTTCCTAACAAAATGACGGATTTTCAACGAAATCATGGGATTTCCAACCAAAAACTATTGCAAAAACAAGTTAGTTGTATTTCCAAAAAATGAATAAACATTTACCAAAAAGTTAATTTCAATTTAAAAAAGATGAAATTTCAATTTAAAAAAGATGAAATTTCAATCCAAAAAGACGAATTTTCAACAAAAATTTGAATTTCCTATCAAAAGCAACTACCAAAACAAGTAAGCTGCATTTTCAGCAAGATGATTGGACATTAAACAAAAAAGTTAATTTCAATTTTAAAAGGATGAGGTGTCAATCCAAAAGGTTGGATTTTCAAGAAAATAGTTGGATTTTCAACCATGATAATTGATTTCCTACCAAAATGACCAAATTGCCAAAAAAAGGAATTTCAATACAAAAAGACGAATGTTCCAGAAAAGAATTGAATTTTCGATCAAAAACGGGTAAAAGAATAAGTAAGTTGCATTTCCAGGAAGATAATAAAACATTTAACAAAAAAGTTGATTCCAATTGAAAAAGGATTTGGTTTCAACTTAAAATGACGAATTTTGAACAAAATAGTCGGATTTCCAACCATAACGATGACTGTATTAATTGAATTAATTGAATTCAACTGTGTTGAATTTCCCCAAAATATATGATTTTGAACGAATAAGTTTGTTTTCAATCAAGAATTAAGGATTTTTCCATCCAGGAAGACGAATTTTCCACAAAATAGACCAATTCCTACCAAAAAAGATGATTTGAATAAAACAGTAAAATTGCCAACAGAATAATTGAACTTTCAGTAAAATAGATACATTTTTAACCCAATAGTTGTATTTCCAACCTAGAAAATTTATTTTGTGCCAAAACGACGATTTTTCAGCAAGACAGTTGAAGTTTCAACCAGAAACGATTACAAAATCAAGGTAGTTGTATGTCCAACAAATTAATTGAACATTTAAAACAAATAAGTCTACTTTTAAACAAATGGTTTAACTTTGATCTAAAAAAGAAAATTTTCAACTAATCACTTGACCAGCCACATTCTTTGAGAAATCACTCATTAATCACTTTGTCTATTAACGTTTTAACACGAACATTTCGCAGGAATATTCCCAAATTCATTCAAATTCATCTCCAATTGCATGTTGATCGCTTTCACTTTCACAAAAAAAAAACAGATGTTGAATTTCGTTGATGGCACAACTCAAGTCGTAGAGGATGGATAGAAACAAGAGAGGATACAATATAGTGAGATGGTAGCCACACTTAATTTTTTTAGTTAACATTAACAATGTAAAGGTAATTTTCGTTGCAGATGAGTACATAATGCATCCTTGCCCAAAGCCTTCCTCAATATCAAACCAATCACTCAGTTGTCCATTTACACTCACACTTGCTTTGCTACCACTATACATTGATAACATTGGTTTCAGAAGCCACCCAAACACTCCATATTCTTTTAGGACCTCCCAAATTTGGCTCCATCCACCTTGTCTAGAGCTTTTTCCAGATAAACAAAAGCACATAAAACTTGTTTGTTTACCCTTAAACTATTTTCTATGATCTTTCTCAAGCTAAATAGTAAATATCTAATCCGCACATGATTTCCCTCGCATAATTCCACATAAAACTTCTTAGATCCTTTCCTTAGTCATTTCCATGATCTTATTGATAAGTATATTGGTAAATATTTTTGTGAAACAAATTGTAAATTGTAAGATTTCGACGCCTTTGGGATAAAAACGATTTCCTAACTTGGACTTGACGTGGAAAGAGGAGCACGAGGCATTGTGAGGGTTCAGCGTTTTTGAAAGTGAGGACGGAGCAATCTATTGTGTCACTCGGTGAGGCTGACAACTATTTCGTTCGTGAACATGTGTAAGGTCGAAAATCTATTTAAAGGTTTTAGTGCGGGCAAAGTGGTCTTGAATAATACCATTCGATTGATGCTACCCCCCGTTGGCTTTTTCTTCGATTTCGATTTGTATTGACCATTGAGGCGAATTTCCTTGCGAAACGTTACCTTCTATAGTTGTATACCTAACTCTAAACATTTGATCTATCACGCATAAGAATTCTGCAATTCAAATTCTGTCAGCTTAGAAAGATCTAAAATTAATGGGTTTCATTCGTATTTTGTGAAGAATCTTAAATTCTGAATGCATAGTATTTCGAAGCCACAGTTTAGAATTAATTTCTGCTTTCATACAAGTCCATAAACCAGGGCTTCTGAAAAAAATTTTAAATAGCATTGTTGTGTGTGCGTCATAGCGTGAAAGTATGATTGCTTTGCCACTAAATTAGCAAGATTTTCTTGATTCAATTGAAGCTGGGTTTGTTGTTACAGGTTCTCCCATTGAGTTGATGAATAATTACTTATCAAAGATTCCAGTTTTTGACTACGGAATAAAATACTTCCCGCAACTCTTCACTTGATCCTATTGATGATTAAAGTGAGGAGACAAAAGACACCTTCTAGCCCAGTAATTTTAGGTTTAAACCTCACAAAACTCTGCCTATGAACCGATTTTTCTGAAAACTTTTGCATTGTGTTTCTATTAGTGTTTAATAAAAAGTTAAAAAATCAAATATTGCCGCTTCTTTGAAAATAGGTTTTTTTTCCAAAAATAAGAAAAAACTGTGTATATAGTCAATTAACTGGGAAGAATTAGGTGTCACAGTCACAAAAATGGCATGCATTTGTTTATTAGGATTGCTACTTCCAAATGCATAAGAAAAATATAAAAAATGATTTTTACCCCAATTTATCGTAAAAACACCCTTAAATAAAAAAAACAACCCCCGAAATATGGTTTTTTGTCATTATTGCGAGAATGGTTGATTGGAAAATAATTATTCGATGCATGCGAATCTTTCATACAATGCACAACAATACTATGGGTCCTAATGTTTTTTGTCCTGGTATGAAATTTCGAGTAATCAACCCTCGAAGTTAAGGGTTAATTTGACCTCACGCGTCTAACGCTCGGTTTTTGCATGATATCTTGAAACGTAGTACTTTTTTGACGAAAAGGTAAAGGACTAAAATGGTGCACCATAAAATTTTGCACAATTTGAGTGGAATACATTTTTTTCAAAAACCCACCCCCTTTTGAGATATCAGCTACAAAAGTTACGTGCGAAGCGCCCGGCAAAATTCACCCTCCACTTCAAGGGTAAATTACAAAAAATTTTGTACCAGAACAAAAAAATTTAAGACCCCTATACTTGTTTTACATTGTATGAACTATTTGTACGTACAAGCACTTTCTTCTTCCATCAACCCGTTCCGAGATAATCGTGGAAAACCATTTTGGGGAAGGGTTCTTCATTCTTACGAAGACTGTTAAGATTGCAATAACATGGTTGAATTGTTACATTCTTCGAGAATGAATTA
>WSXT02246791.1:0-15294 GCA_011762715.2 Neuroterus valhalla | reverse complement strand
ATCTCACGGTCGTGAGACGTGGCCATAGGTGTATTTAACCGCGGTTCGACTGGGAGCTGGTGCCATTCTTTGAATGAACGCGGAATAATGAACCGGAGTGATCTAAGAATGACTGCTCTTTGTATCCATCCAGCAAGTGCCACGGCATTTTTCTCGCGCACGGGTATAGCTTCAAGGTTACTTACCAGTAAGGGCGTCGCAACTCCGAAAGTTTCAATAATAAGAACGAATTATTTAACCGAATATCCTTGATGATTGCACAAAAGGTGTTCATGAAATCATTGTACCTCTTTTTTTCTCGGTTTTCTTTCCTCTGATGTTGCGGTCGGCCAAGACCAAGAATTCGATCACGAACATAGTTCGGTCACTTTTGTCAAGAAGCAAGATATCGGTTCTTTTGTGTTGGATAAGGATTATTCTCCAGTAGGTTCGGCACTCCTCGTTTTCAACAATAAACTCTATCACTTTTGGAGCGTTTGGCAAGGCAGGGTCACGACAAACGTCATTATAGCGACAAAGATGGTGGCAAAGCACTCCATTGTGTCTGTGCATATACGTCGTTTGTGCGTATTGAGACGATTCGATAACATATGCAACAGGTGCTCAGTAAGTTTAAGACACGTCTTGCACCTATCGCTTGAAACCTCTTGACGTACTATGCAACTAAGGTATACTAAGGTAGATATATATCCGCACTTGATCCTTCTGGAATGAATCCACATTAAACTTCCCGGATCCGTTCCTTTGTTACTCCCATGACTTTATAAAAAAGTATTCCGGTAAATATTTTTCTCACAGTACTTAGAAGGCTTATTGCTCTCTAATTATTACAGTCGTCAGAACTACGCTTTCCCTTGTAGATTGGGCCAATATTCGCCTTCCTCCAATCACTTGGAAATTTGCTATTCGTATCACACATATTCAGAAATTCATATAGCCACACGAATAAATATCCGCGACCGAACTTGAGCATGTCAGAGGAAATACCATCCACACCGGCAACCTTACCATTCTTTATTTTTTTAATTACGAAAAAAATGTCATCGATATCGAATCTGCTTCCGCCATCCACATCGGAATCGCCTAACGTATCTGTGTCTGTGTCACTGTTGTTATGCTTCGCGGCTTCACCTTCATATAGCTCTTTGAAAAAATCCCGCAAACAGTCTTTCACTTCGAATCCTGTACCATTTTACCGTGAGCATTCTAAATTCCGACTATCTTAGTGCTAGTATTTCTTTTTCTAGTCTTCTTAACCCATTTCCAGAATAATTCTTCGGAATATTTGTTTATACTCTCTCCCTGTTATGAGCTTGAGAGTCTCGGCATAACCTTTTTATTCCTTTGCACTCTTACCACTAACTCAGGGGTGAGGGGAACCTACAGTTTAAGGTTGATTCCAAACCACCAAGAGCAACAGCTACCTAATATTTAGAGAACTCAAAGAACTCTAGAGGTACCGGGCTCACGACTCTCCGTGGCCCGCCGAAGCTCTTCCAGAGTGCTTTAATATTCAACATTCTGGAGTAAGCTTCTTTTCCTTGTTGACGGTGACGCGTATTTCATCATTCCAACACGCATCACCGTACTTTCGTCCTTCAGTCTTAGTACCACACACTTCCGAAGCACTCTCAAAGATTCCATTACGCTATATTATTCTTACACCCTCTCCATCACACTTCCGAAGCACTCTCAAAGATTCCATTACGCTGTAACATTCTTACACCCTCCCCATTCTTGTTCATTATTTCATTCTTTTAATAATCTTTGTGATGCCCTCAGTATTTATCCAGCTCTTTACGACATACCGTACAGGAGCATGGCATGCTACAATAAAGAGTCTTCTGATCCCAACTTTCATTCTAATCCATAATAATCTAGGAGATACACACTCATACATTTCAACATACTGTCTCCCTCTCTCAATCATAATAAGACTCATTTCTCAACTACCGTCTTTGTTTTCGGTACGCATAAAATATCCAGCCCCCTTATGCGCATAGTATCTCGCAACTCCTATTCCTTTAGATCATTTGCACCTCTGGGATTTCACACACCCAGTCTCAAATCATCACCTTGAACCTTTCTGTCGGCACGCTGTGCGTTGGTGAAAGTGTTGGTCCTGCCATAAATACATATATTCGGTTCTTCGAAATCTTTGGAATTCTATAGCCTATGATGAAGCCACCAGACGTATCCTCAGGTTGCGGATAGGGGGTCCGTGTGCGGGTTTCTGCTGAATACGGTTTCGAGAGCCAATAAGCAGTCGCAAACATATGTCTATGGATAGTACCTAAGGAAAAGCCCCCAAGATAATGCGTTAATAACCTACTGAAGGATGCGTGACACCAGAGAGTGATGTTGTGAATGGTGTCTCCAGGATACCAGGTCACCTTCTAGAGAATACGCTCCTTGAGCGGACGATACCTCCGTATGCGAGGCTCTGCACTCGCAGACAATTCCTTCTCTAGCTACTCGGCAAGTATTGCCGATCGTTCTAGAGTTCAGGGTGATGAATTATATGAAAACAGGATGTCGAACCAGCAAAACAATCAACTTTCTTCATGAACGGATCTACTTAATTATGACCTGCTAATTTGCTACGATGCCAGTACTGTCCCTAACCGCAGAGCAAACATGGCACGCCTTCACCCTCTGTTGTGCCAGGAACACCCAGAGCTCTCGCGCCCCCCACAGCAAGTGTTGAGAAACCGTGCCATAAATCTTTCGCGAACAAGAGATGCACGCCGAACGCTTCCTCAATAGCTGCGAGGATAAGCCGCAGACGAAAATTGGGAAGCAACATTAGGACTATATGCTGAAACCAGGCATCCCTCAAGAGACAATAGCAATTCCAGGACAACGAGAAATATTAATATTCAGGTTGCTCCCAAGCCCCAAGATCTGGCTTAAATGGATGATATGCTTCGGGAAGATCTTTTGGAGAATCCCGACCTCTGGACCATCACTTGTTCAGTTTATGATATGGTGAGGGCTTTGGCTGATTTATATCAAAGGTCCCAACCAACTATTGATGAAAACAATTAAAACCGCTTGCTTCAACTGAATAAGACAAAACGCATCTCGTCTACCATCAAGCAGCACATTATTGACAAGAAATAATTACTATCTGACGTGAGGAGGAGAATCAGTATGATGGTGGGATGGATCAGAGGGAATCAAAAGTTTCTCGCTGACCCATCATGCCTCTTAAGCGATCCTCCTTTTTTTGTCGAAACCCCACCGAAGTCCGAAAAAGTCGAAATATTTTGGGAAGGGCTTTGCGAAGTAAAACATCCATCGAATGAAGGTACTGAGCACATCATACGTTTCAAGGAGCTGTGCAATAACCTCATAATATCCGAGAGGGAATGCCCACCAATCACTGCTGAGAAGGTGAAGAAAGTTCTGAGGGGCACGAAGAACTTCTTCGCTGCTGGCCCAGATTGTATTAAGAACTTTTAGTAGAAGTTTACTCCTACACGCCAGCATGTGGCCCGCATCTTCACCTCATATTTGAAGTCGGAGATCCCTATTCCGCAGTGGCTGGTGTCAGGAGGAACTGAACTCTAACTGAAGGAAGACGACTTGACCATTTCAAATGAGAAAAGGCCAATAACAAGATACACTAAGAGGAGGAGAAATATTAATATTAATATTGAGGAGCACAATCACTAACCCCGAAAAGGTTTACAAATTGTTTTGAAAAATTTTTCAATAAGACGTATGTTTTCGTTCCAATCGCGATAACGATTTTAAAACAGTGACACATTCCATTTGCAAGACGAGTCATGCGAGATAGGAATCTCAAGGCCGCGTATTGCAATAAGAATGTCTTCCTCAAGGCCAATAGAGCTTTTATTAATTCAATACAAAATTTTTGGTAAAAAAAAACAAACGAGTGCAAGGACCAAAAATTCTTAGCGTGTAGCGGGAGGTTAACTCTTTTTCGAGCGTGAAGCATGAGATTCAAAAAACGCATGATTCGAATTCCCAGTTGGAAAGGACCTTCTTAGTTTGAAATTCATATTTTTGGATTTGAAATTTACATAATTTGTAAAGGATTCGTCTTTCCCGCTTGAGGATTCAACAACTTTTTGCTTGCAAAATAAGCTTTCTCGTTAAAAATCTATATTATTTCGGTTTAAAATTTAACTGTTCATTAGAAAATATCACTATATCGATAGAAAATTTTCTTTTCGTAGAAACTCTTGTCTTGAGAATTCAACTATTTCGTTAAGAATTGATCTATTGTGTTTAGAGAATTCATTGTTTTTGATGGAAGGACAAAAGATTTTGTTAAATTTTGTTCCTCTTCTTACTAAAAAATGTTGTCTTGATTGGGAAATTTTACTTCCTCTTCAAAAATTTGTCTTTTGGTTTTTCAAAGTTTTCTTTGTAAGAATCACAAGCATTGATCAATGAAAATTTCTAGCTAAAAGGATATTATCGATTAACTCATTCAAAGTTGAATGAATATGCAGGAGGTTATAGAACGTGTCCACAATCTGGTTGATTTAAGTCGAGCGATATATGCTTCTGTGGTTAGTGCCTTGTTAAAAGTCCTAGCTCGAGGCTGACAAAGATAGCATCATTGGAGTAGGCTGGCCTTTCCATTTTCCCTGATCAGCGTCCGATTGGGAGCAGAGAATGCTATACAGGGTCCACTTTGAGAATATTTCCATATTGAAATCAAGAGCAGGATCTAGTGGAGCCCTGTATAGTTCCCTCAGCATGTGATCGGGCGCTAACTGGGAAAAATGGAGAGGACCGGACTAGTCCTGAAATGCTGTTCTGTACAGGCTCTAGCTAAAACTTTTGAACAGGAACTAGCGAGAGTATGTTCTTATCACCGATCTCCAATCATCTTAACCCTTTGATTCGAACGATGAGGATCCATTCAAATAAACCACGCAAGTTTAAAATGGAACCCTAGTAACAATGGAAGAATGAAAACTAAGCAATACTGTGCTCAGGAATTGTACTTCTTTTTTTAACAGGACTGACTCAAGTCTTCCTCACCTTCCTTTATTATTTCATCTACAATGACTACTTTCAACTTGAATTCTTTCTCAAGCACGCGTATTATTAATCGTATTATTAACATTCAGCACAGCACTGTGAAGTCTTGCTTTAGATGCGCTTATTTCCGTCATATAGAAAACTTAAAAGGATATCAGGGGAAGTGCAGGGTAAAGCTTCACCGTCCGTATCCCTCCTTTGCTTCTTCCTCTCGCCAAGGCGTCTTGGAAAAAGGCTCCTTCCTTCCTATCTCTCCTTTACTCCTTCCACTTCTCTCCCTCGCACATCTCTTGTGAACTCCCTCTCGACCGCTTGCTTTCTCTCGCTCCTTCTGTTGCTCACCATCCATTGTCACAATAAAACTATATTCACAAGCTTTTCATGATTCGCACGCTCGCGGTAGTAGATCTTTCGGGTGTGTGTATCGTTGCATAAAAATTTGTAAAAAAAAATTCACAACTCTTTTTTAGACCATCCTACTCTACAGGCAAAGCAAGGTGTCAACTCCATTCTCGTGTGACCTTCTCTTTATTTGTTGTCCAAATTAGGTGCGATGAGGGGTCCAAAAGGACAAGGACATACAGATACTCCCAAACCACCTTTTCCTGCAGCTTTACCTAAAAATATTCCAATTTATATACAAGAGGAAAATGGCATCGTTTATTTCGGACATCTGAATGGTATTCGCCGTCATGATATTCCAGACTGGGTTACCAATCTGAATTTTGATGAACATGATGCAGTAGGACATGCTCTTTTAAGAATGGGTGATCAGCTGCATGGCTTTTTTTTCTTCACAACTGTCGAACGTTTAGAAGACACTCTGAATGTTAACGAAGAACCTCCTGAATAACATAGGTGCTTCATATTTTACGGAAATAACAGAATTTTAGTATCGGATCTTAGGCCTCTCGGAAGAATCATACCACAGACTTTCATTCCCATGCGCATCGCGGTACGGATGCCAGATGAACATCACCAACGTTATTTTGGAGGGTTCAAGCATCTCAACGGTCCTGGTCTTAGCTGGTTTGGATGTACTCAATGAAATGCCAAAGGATTTTCTTCTCTAGTCTTAGACTCCCTTGCCCCTTCGTAAGGGCTTTTTATTGTGCCAGGCCCTCGAACTGGGGTTTTCAGGCGATAATCGTGCTATCACTTATTCACTTTATATTTGGTTGAGATTTGCATTTCGAACTATGCTTCAAGACTGTTTTTGCTAAAATAATGTTTTCTTGAAGGAGTAGTCAGCCCGCCTTCGGCTCAAACCCCAATTTCGTCCACTGTACCTATGGTTTGCCTTTTTCTTACCGAACGCTTCTGCTGACAACATCCTCCTTGCCTGAGAATCCTGGTTTTACGGGCATAGCACATAAGAAGTCGGGATTTTTAGTTTCTATTTCAGCGACTGCTATATTAAAAGTTTAATCTTTCACTTTCCAAAATGGATGGTCAGCCTTAGCTCAAACTGATGTTAAAGTTAGAAAGACTTACTATGAAAAAGGCCAGACGCTTGCGGTATGAAATTATTCTTAAGGCAGTTTCGGAAAGATGCACTTCGAATTGCCCATCAAAATTGAGCGAAGAGAAATAAAAAATGCCTCGTCAAAAACAAAGTTTTCTATATTAACATGAGGCATGCAAATTCTCAAATAAAAACATTATCGTCTGAAAACTAATCTTTCAATTTTTTTTATCACTTCTGATTCTGATTCTCTTCTATTTAACTGTAGTTTCAATTTCTGTGTTCAGAATATAGAAGTTTGCTGAGATGATTCGGTCACGTTGAAAGAATGGATGAAGAACGATTACCAAGCAAGTGTATCAAGGTAAGGTAAATGGTAGCGTAACCAGAGGCAGACCAAGGAAGGAATAGATATAATGTGTGAATAAGCGCCTCAAGAGTAAAAATATAAGGAGCCGTAGAAACACAAGAGTTTTGTATAAAAAAAATGCGTGGATGTAAAAGAAGCAAGACGTGTGTGCCAGGATAGGGATGTTCTGAAAGAAATTGTATATAAGAAAACGTGTGAAGCCTGAAACGGATGATTTTGGATACTCATTGGCCCGTATAAGGATATCGCTAGAGAGATCAGGAATAAAAAATATGTTTAGAAAAACCGTTCAATTTATTCAGGCCTTTTCGTGACTACATGAATTTTGTTGAGGACCCGTACTGATTCAACATAAATAGAATTTCCGTTTCTACTATCGACAGTTGCATGACGCGGCTTTTGTTCGTGCAGTATTTCATTCGAATAATTGGGAGGGAGAGTAAAGTAAGAGCGGAGAAATAAGGTGAGTAAGAGTTTAAGGGTTTAAAGTCTGAGTGAAAGTGAAGGGAGTGGAAGAAAGAGTGAATGAGAGAGTGAAAGTCCTAAAGTGAAAGAGAGTGAAAGACCAGTCGCTGACTGGTCAGGAGGAGTGTAGGGAGAAGGAAAAGGTAAGAAGTTGTGCATCGACAATCGAAACAAGCGGCAAAAACAATTGCGATGACCGTGAAGAGGCGCCGATCAGTAGGGGGAGGGAGGGGGGCGGTTCAGGGTAGTAGTCGCCATAGTTTAATGCAATGGGGGGAACACAAGAGAAATACCTAGAGCTTATTCAGCTGAGAAACAAGGAGTTCGTGCAAAATCTTTGATGATTGGCAAAAGAAGGTTAATGGAATTAGCAGTGAGGAAATGGTTTGTGGAGTTGAAAAAGTGTCAGAGGAAAAATAGCGGTTTAGAATAAGGAGATATAGGGGGGAAGCTCGAGATAGAAGACAAAATTGGAGGAGAAAAGGAGGGACTCTAGAAAAAACTAGAAAGCATGAACAATCGGCAGAAGAAAAGAGAAGAAAATAGAATAAGGGAAATGAAGGTTATATGAGGTAAGTTGAGAGAGAGCAAGAGATCAAGAAATTTATAGGCGACATAGGAGCAAAAGTACGGGTAGAAGAAGAAGCATGTTCCCGAAGGCATAAGGGAGTGAGAAGGAAAGGTTTAAGATAATAGGCAAATAGAACTTGTTGAAAGAAAGGAAAGAAAAACTAGAAGCAGTTGAGACTTGGCAGGGAAGGAAGCGCAAATAGAAGATAAAATATAGAGTGAAGGAGGAAAGAAGTAAGAGCTACGAAGCAATAGCAGGGAGTAACAGGATTCAGATGGACGAAGAAGTAAGGATCTTGGACGAAGAATCAAGAGAAGTACGACCAGGTCAAGGTAAGAAGAAAAATAGAGAATATGAGAAAAAGAGGGAATGCTTCGGGGTCCATGGAAGTGGAAGTGACATTCTGAAATATGTCAGGAAAAAAAACAAGGATGAATGTTTCTGGGGGGGGGTAAAAAAGTGGGACGTAATAATGATAAGTGTAGTAGGGGCGAAAAAGAAAGACTCGGAAAGCATTGAAAAGGAGGTCAAACAAAGAATATGAATGGAAGATGCATGAGGCAAGAAAGGATCACGTAAAAGGAAGAGAGCCTGATTATACCTCTATGTAGCATGACTACACCATGCTGTAAGTCACTGTACAAAATTACGTGCTAAGATGCACTACGTAATAGAAACATGTGCGTTTGTTTGTTTTTCAATTGAAATAAAATTTAATGAAGACCTTAAAGGCTGATAGATAATCAATATCCTTTGTTGGAATCCCAACAGTTTAATTTTTTTTTGCAACTTGAAAACAGGTTTTGCGTTAGACCACACGGTCAACGCGTAAGCTCCTTATGTAGGAGGAAAGAGGAGAATAATAAAAGAGTTGAGAGAGGAAGAGAATAAGAGAGTTAGAAGGAGTAGAGTAAAAGAGGAAAAAGGATTTGAGAGAAGGAGAGATGGAGAGAGACACGGGAAGAAAGAAGTTAAGAGAAAAAGAAAAGAAGAGAATTAAGAGTGAAAAGGAGTTAAAAGAAGGCGAGAAGAAGAGAAGAGGATGGTTAGGAAATGTGCAGAACAAGAGAGTAAGAGGAGAAGATGTTTATGAGAAGAAGAGAGCAAGAGTAGAAGAGGAGAAGAGGAGGAGATACTTAAAAGAAGAAAAGAAGGAGAAAATGAAGGAAACATGAGAAAAAGAGAAGAATGGAAGTAGCGAAAGAGAGAGTTAGGAGAAGAGGAGAAGATAAGAGCAAAGAGAAGAAAAGATGATAGTTGCGGTATATTTTAATGACGATATGAAGAAAAAACAGAGAGTTAACAAGAGTTGATAAAACGGAAAAGCAGAAGGTTCAAATTTTATCATAGAAGGAGATTTTAATGCAAATCGGGAAAAGGAGGAGAGAAGTATGGGGAGAATAAGAGGACAGGAATGAGAGGGACTCTAAAGGCTTAGATGGTATTGCTACTGGAATGCTCAAGAGGGGTGGCGCGTTCCTTTTTGCGAGTCATGAGTGAATTTAATAGGAAAGGAAGGAAGATGAAAAAAAAGAGGAGCCTCATACAGGGGTAAAGATGGAAAGAGTTATTATACTATGTTTTTTTAGACGATAGGTAAGGCAGAACATTAGGAGAGAGAGAGGTAACTGGTCAGCAGAGGGAATAGAAATATCGAGAGAGAAGATTAAGATGATGAAAATGCGAGGAGGGAATATAAATGAAGAGATGAGAATCGTAGGAAGAGAATTGACAACAGTATCAGGTTATACCCAAATGTAGTATAGGAATATGGGGGAAGGAATTGGAGAATTGAGCTTAGATGATGCGCAACAGGGTATGGAGAGAAAGCTAGCCAGAAATGTGGAAATAAGAGATATTGGTATGAAAAGTAAAAAAAGCTACAGAGGAAGAGGTTACCGATTATAAAGGGGAACGCTGATGCCAACATTGAATGAGATATATGTTTCAGTAGTTTCAGAAAGTTTGAAGGTAGAAGCAGAGGGAAAGAAGATCATTCGACTGAATCAGACAGAATTCAGAAAAGGTATAGGAGTAATGGATAATGTCCTTTGCTGCAAACTTGCACCTCATAACGAACTTCCATGAGTAGCTCAAAACAACCAACCTCTAGCAGCTCACGATGACGTTCGGCCAGCCGCAGAGACTGATCTACAATAAGTCACTCCCAATGAATTTCAACCGAGGGAACTGAACAAACTACTACATTCTTTGAAAATTACGCTACAAGCTGCAGCTCAAGATGAGCTTACACCAGAAACTTGCAAAAAGCTGCCCCCGGCAACCCAAAAGAAGGTGTTACTAATTGCCATTAGCGAGCTATAACAGGCAGCCCAACCTGAGTCTCAATCTTGCTCCAGACCATTTATGGCCTACATCGATCGACTTTTCGGACGAAGTGTTAATCGAAGACGATAACATTCCCAAAAGACACTGTACGTTAACAACAGGCTTGGTTCCAATACATTACTGATTATCATACATACGGCGGATCTCAGCTGACCTTTCCCGTAGATTCAAGAGACTTTGCCAGGACTAACACCAGGAGCAAAATGGTTAATAGATTGCTTTTTATCTGGAAATGACAGAGTTAGTGGATTTTTTCCAAACCAGCGACAAGAAACGCGACGGCGGGTAGCCGCGTACAATTGATAGCCTAAAGGTCGGATTGGCATGTGGGTGGTTGGACGGTGTGGTCCATAATGCACAATCTTATCGTTGACATGCGTCGATCCACTGTCGGCTGATGAGCTGGCGGCCATTGCCGTTGAGAAACTGCCTTGGATATTTCCAGCGAGGGAAAACTTCCCTCTATATGAGAGGGATGAGCACAGGCGCTTTTGATGAACCTAGGAGAAGCGCTTCTGTCCAGTTCAAAAACAGGTCGATGACTACCAGGATGAATTTTTTTCCGGACGCAATAGTTGCATATGGGCCCATCAAATCCAGTGACACCAAGTCCCACGGATTTTTCGAGTTTCGTAGCTTCAGGTTATCCTTATTCGTCGCGCGCATGTATTTCATGCATAGGCAGAGGTGACAGCTTCCTATATATTTCCGTGTGTCCTGGCGCATTCCAGGCAATTAAAACAGGGTTTAACTCTCAGACACCCTGAGAGTCTCGTTCATTCCGGAGTATCCTGTGGGGGCAGTGTCATGATGTTCCCAGAATTCATGTTCAACGGATTCGCTGGGAACGCGAAGTGACCAGCAATTGTGTCGAGATGACTTTTCCAAAAACCTTGATGGTATAGGCAGTGTTCCTGGACGCATCGCTTCTCGTACGCGTTTTCCGAGGGTGTTCACGTAGTTCATGCCACCCTCGACTTTTCGGTTGATAATCGGGTCATGCTGCTGTTCTTCGCAGATTTTTTGGAAGAGTGATCGGGGAGTTCATTGTCTTTAGCCGGGCAATGTTCCACAGTAAATTTGAAGCGATTGAGATAAAGAGCTCATTGCACTAGTTTCTTCTCAACATCCTTCATCTGACCCATTCACGCCAGGGCTCTACTGTCGGTTTGAAGCGTAAAGTGACGATCCTCCAGGTAAGGATAATACTTTCTGATGGCCCATATAACGGCGAGGTATTCTCATTTATTACAGTGATAGCGAACCTCTACGGGCTTTAACTTGACGCTTGCGTATGAGATTATTCGCTGGCGTCCCATTCCATCCTTCCGAAAGAGTACTGCTCCCATTCTGCTGTCACTGGCGTTGCTTTTTAGAGTGGAGGAAAGGTTGGGATCTGGCCGATCTAATTCCGGTTATTCTTTCATCAGTTCTACGACCACCTTGAAAACTGACTGGGCTGTCAGGGTCCAGGAATAGGTTATGCTAGTGCTTAGTAGATCGGTGAGTGGAGCAGCAACTCTGGTGAAGCACGGGACGTACTCTTTTCGCCAGACACAGATACCCAGGAAACTGCGTATTTCCTTCCTTTTTCGGGGTGATTTGACCTCCTGGTTGGTGCGCACGTGTTCTGGCTGGGCGTGATTTCCGTCCACGTGATAACGTGCCCAAGGTATTATAAACTCTTCCTCTAAAAGTGAGGTTTTTTTAATTACAAGGCAGTACGTAGAAGTTCAGTTCTCCAAATACAAGATACAGATGCACAAGGTGCTCCTGGATACTGGCGGAGTAAATGATGATGCATATGAGTAGGCTATGGCAAACCGATGGCAACCGATGCAGAATCTCTTGGTGTCGTCCTTTCTTAACTGGATCAAGGAAGGGGAACTGTATTGTGAGAATACGGGTTTGATAATCCAGTTGGCTAGCAGCTCGTAAATATCTGTCCATAACCCTTTTATTTGCGGCAGAGTGACCGCGTGAGGATATCATGAAGGGTTGCTCAGACGTAAGATGGATCTCGTGCTGTACGATGCAACTTGTAATCTGCCGCCTTGATCAAAGATGCGTTCGCAGCGGTTGACGGTCTTCCGAAATACTGGTGCATAGGTAGAAGGAATCCAGGTCTTGGCAGCAGGTCCTCCAAAGCTGCGGGAGTGGCAGAATGGGCGGTTGTGGGTAAGTGTAATGCGAACATTCGATGGCCCTCTGTAAGACCGGTATAAAGGCAATCGGAGGTATTGTCCACGATGACTCCATGTTTTACCATCTTGTCACGTGCTAGTAGTACTTTGTCTTGCAGTTCATCAGTGACATGGAAAAGTTCTAGATACTCCTCGCCGGACAGCTTAACATCGAGGTGAATCATTACACGGAGTGGTAGCATGCGGTTGCGGACCGTGAGTTTGGATTCTGGTGATCCAGGTAGCAAATTGGCGAGTTACGTTGCGGTAAGCATATCCGTGTGAACTGTACTATTGGTGGCTCCGCAATCTGCGAGATTGTTTACTTCCCTCCAACTGAAGTAAACACGTTGGTAGAGGAGGGATCACCGCGATGCTCGAACCGTGTCTAACGCCGGGGCCTGCATCCGTGTTGGCTGCAGTGCTGGGTATGTTTCTTTTCGCAATCTAGCGCCAGTTTTCCGATGGGGATTTCACGTTCAGAAGGGGGCAGTATCGTAGAAGGTGGTGACCTGGCCATTAGTGGCATCTTGGATCATTCAGGCGTGAAGGGCCGTGCGGTTTCAGATTTCTGAGGTTCGCAGCTAGCTTCGGTTCAATAAACTTGAGCTCGCGGTACTTACTCGGAGTGGCCTCCACCTCATCAGCTTCCAGTTGTAACGCCCTTTTGAGGAGGTCTGAAAATGTAAGAATGTTTGCAGAGCGGAGAGATTTTCTTATAGAAGGTTTTATGAGTTCTATCAACTCTACAACGATGTATTCTTCGCTCGCCGCAGAAACCAAACGCTTGGCGACCAGATGTTCCGTCTGCAGAAAGGTAGCCACGCTGTCCTCCTCTGTCTCCTTTTGTGGGTACACAGTGGTACGGGGTGAAACATTGATGCTGCGCCTAAGTACTTCGCAAGTAGTGACTGACAGAATTGCGGCCAATCCATCCCGAAGAATTTGTAAGAAGCTCGCCATTTAGCTGCTGCATCCTTCAGCTGTTGCCCCATGGTCCTTGCCCAGGGGGCTTTTTGAATGATGGCTGCTCCGAATCCTCGGGGTTGAATCCCGAAAACTCAGGCATAGGAGGTGCTGGCGCGCGATGTGCGGCGATGAGCCTCTGCAGGTCTGACATCGAGAGGGTTGTTGGCGTTAAATGCACGGTGACTGCGGCAAATTTCATGGAGGCCAAAGGGAAATTTGAACTTGATTGACCGGTTAGTGCAGCTGAATCTTCCTCGGGGACCGTGGTACTCAGAGATGATGGTCTTGATAGATGTGACGTAGGGATATGGATTGCATTTGTTTCGGAGGTTAGTGTGACCGTGACATTTGGATCGTTACTGTTGTCTAGACAGTTGCTTGATGAGGTAATACCGTCCCAGTGAGAGGCTATTGAGTCCTCCGTTCCATTCTCACTTGGATCAACAGGACTATTCCGCCCGCACTCCTTAAGTTGACTATGTGCTCTCAACTTCGCTCCTAGATGCCTCTTCGAGCGTCGCATATACAAGAGGAGACTTGTCGATTATCTAATGCTATTCTGATAGAGAAAGTGAAACCTTATCCTATGTTAAGATAATATTATGTTTATAATATGATAACAAATGAGGCATCTTCTTTAGATCCTACCGTTTTCGGAGTAGAAGGAAAGACTTTCCCATTTTCAACAGTACTAGCAGTGTCGGAATCGTCATCTTCTTCGAGTCTTTCGTAGAACCTTTCATAGTTATTCATGGTATTATTTATTTCAAGCCAGTTAAGTTATACGCAGAAAAATATTTTCAATAATAGTATATTGTGCACCGAGAGCGAAAGCGGGCGTTTGTGCACCTCTTATGAAGCTGAGCACCAAGGCGAGGCCGAGGTGCTTAACTGCATACAAGGCGCAAACAACCGTTTTTTCTCGAGACTCGCATACTATTTTGTTCCACAGTACAGCGAAAGCGAGTCTTCGCGTTCAATTAGTCTCAAGGAAAATCAGGTGATACCGGTTATATTCTGGAAGGGGTAGTTAGGTTTACCAAACCTCAATAAGCATAGACCACATATTTTCGCTTGGAATATTTATAAGTATATTTTTCAGAGAGTCTGATATCCTCTTTCTTAATATCCACTTTATTTATTTATTAATTTATTCACAACCTTTCTCATCCTTTCTCCTTTACAGGCGTAGAATCGGTTACTTTTACTCCTGTGCAGCGGAGTGAAAGCGAGCACTTTCGCTTTGCTGTCGGACCAAATTATTTCTTCTGGACTAATTTAATGCATCAAAATTTAATTGGTGGCTAATCAAGTTACATTTTCAGATGTATCAACGTTGTCAACGCGTTTTGATATAGTTCTGCATCCCTATAAGTTCTATAAATAATTCAGAAGTAAATTTATATTACATTAGATTCGAAAATGGGGGAAAAAAATTACAAAGCTGGAAAATCGAAAGAGAACCATAGTAATGCCATATATCAAATGGTTTTGACATTTAGGGATTGAAACGAAGAACGTGAAAAATCTGTGGGTAAAAGGCAGAAAATAAAGCTTGAGCGGAAAAAAATATGTTCCGAATTTCATTATTCCGATTTTGATATCAAGAAGTTTGAGATTTTAAATATAGAGCTAAAGAAAGGTGAAGGTATAACTTTGGAAATTATATGTGCGCAACCGCTACTCATTTCACTTAGTTTTTCATGCTCTGAATATATGATTTTAGCTTCAATTACATCATTTCGTGTTTCTTCACTTTTATTTTGCTCCTCATTTTCAAACAAGCTCTCCATCCTCTCTTCCTAACCCCTCCCCCCCCCCCCAATCTTTTTCTTTTACTCCTCTAGCTTCCTCTACTTCCTACATCCATTCTTCTCCCATCCCTCTCCCTCCACAAATT